>WEIS01093890.1:0-17438 GCA_013389965.1 Todus mexicanus
AAAAAAATGCCCTGAAATTGTATTTATGACTGGCCCCACCACACAGAGTCAGGACTTTATGGAAATAATGTAGCGCTTGCCTGGGGCAAGTAAAATAAAGCCGTAGGCAGAGAATTATGTCGTTTGCCAAAATGGCAAACTACTGGAAAGAGAGACTACCTTTGCTGTATTTAATCCTTCATTTACCCAACAGATATTTGCCGTCACTGCAGCGTTTATATCGAGGCAGATACAAAAGGGCCTGAGCAAGTCAAGTTTGAATTACCCATTGGGGAGTAAAAAACAACTTCCAAATTCTTAGATTTCTGACAAATACTTTGGTCAGGGTTTAAATTACTCCAGCTGATGAGTCAGTGTCACGGAAAACCCTGTGTTTCCACGCCACAAAGTGACCGCCAGACATCTCCAAGTGTAAGGAGCAGCCAAAGCTTTTGCTCGCCAACTCAGACAAACCCAGACCTATTCCAGGAGACAGGTTTCCGAAGCAGGGAAGTTCCGTAAACTCGAACAATCAGGGAATCATGACGTATGTCCAGCTCCGTTACTCTTTGAGGAATCGGTCTCTGCTGCTGTTTGAAAACAGCTGTGCTGGGGCCAGGGGAGGCCGGGAGGGAGGCAGGGAAGGGTCAGCTCTGCACTCGGCGCGTTGTCCTCTCGCCGTGAGCGTGGTGGAGCAGAGCCTGGTCAGCCTTGCGGGGCGGCGCTGGTCTGGGCGCTGCCAAGGTCCGGTGGGACGCGCTGTCGGGAGCCGCCTGCGGTGCCGCGGTACCGCACGGAGTCCCCGTAGGCTGCCTGTGTGGGAACGCTTCGCCTGTTCTCATTTCAGCCGGAGACGTGCCGGGAGCGTGCGCGTCCCCGGCGCGACTCCCCACGCGTGCTCGCCGAGCCGACGCGGGCAAATCGGGACACGCCACTCCCCGCCTTCAGTTTTTATATGCAACCCTGGTGGGGGCCGCAGCTGGGCGCCCGAAAACTCAACTCTAAGGACCAGGCATTGACTTTTGCAAGCACAGTTCCTGACATTTGTATCTGGTCCCCCTTTTAAATTGTTTTAAGAAATTTTGTATATGGAGGATAAAGTGCTTATATATTTATTAAAAAAATCCTTTATCTTATTTGAAATTATTATTTGGTGAAGAAGGGTTTTTTTTCTTTTTGGGGGGAGGGCTGGTGGGTGGGGGAAGGTAACTTGTAACCCGTCGCTTATAACCGAAGCCCTCGTTAATCACGCAGAAAAGGTACTGTTCGTAACTAACGGGATGTCTCTTGTTTTACGCTTTGTACATGACGAGTCCATGTGTTACATTTTGTTTCTATCAAAATATTTAGGAATCTGTCTTCAACCAAAACCTGAGGAAGAAAGAAAAAAACAAAAAACAAAAAAGGAAAAGCAAACTGTGATTTTATTTGTTGCAATACATTTGAAATTTCAAAGGGTACTTTGGGGCTCAAAATTAGGATTTCTAAGTCAGTATGTGCATTTCACGTAATAAAGCTGTTAATGGTGAGCAAAGTATTATATACTAACTAGATTTTTTCCACATCTGTATAGTATATTCTATGTATTTTGTGGTATTGAGATTATAGAAAGTTTAGTGTCTGAAACATGCGTTTAATGTGTATTTTTAAACAAATTTATGGCAATTAAAATATTTGGAGAAAAGGGTATCACATTTCAATTTGTAAAGATCTTTTTAACTACTGTGTCATTAAAATGCTTTGTACAATGCAAAACTGTAACTGGAGAAACTAAGTTTAATAAATATCAAATAGATTTTCTGTATTAAACCTCAACCCCCCCCGTGCTCGTGTCTGTCGCGCGGGCGCTCTCCTGGCGGGGGCAGAGGTTTCTGGTTTGATCCTCGAGCCGCACGTGGGACAAAGGGAAAAACGGGGTTTGGGGTTTGTGTCCCAGGCTTGGTGGTGTCCGATCGAAAGTGGGTTTGATTTTCAGCCTCTGGTAACGTGCAACTGGTCAAAGGGGCGTTTCGATCGATTTATTTTAAAAGGGGAGATACTTCAGCGGTGGAAGTCAGTCTAGGACACTGATTTAAGTAAATTTGATTAGAAGTAATTAAAAGCAAATAGTTTTCCTTCCAGTTATCACGGGACGTGTTTGGGATATGGGACGTGCTATCAGTGTTATCAGCTTGTTTGCTCCCTCTTTCTGACAGGCTTTTATCTGCAGCGCTGATAAGAGCTCAGCCGCTGCGGCTGGAGCGCGGCGAAGCACAATCTGCTTGGTGCCCTTGCCAGCTGGAAGGAGAAGAGCCGAAAGTCCAGTTAGAATTGGGCGCTCGAGGCGCCCGCTGCGCGCTCGCCGTACGCTTTGCTCACAGGATACAAGGAGAGCCAAGGTGGTTTTGCCGAATATAAATTTTTAATTCACGCCTTTTAAAAAAATAAAATTGAACCAGTACAAAAAAACCCAAACGAACAGGAGATGCAGAGCCCCTTTTATTGAGCTTGGCCAGAGAGTCGCCCTGAAGCGCGTGCTGCAGAGGTGCAGCCCGCGTCGGGAAACCCTCTCGAGCTCTCTCAAGTCCTTGCGGCAGTTTGTGTGACAGAAGCGTTAAATCCACGCGTTGCTCGCTTCGCTGTCCCGGCTGCTGGATGGCCAATAAATATTTCACAAGTGGAGCGGTAACAGTGACGGGTGTTCTTCATCGTGACAGGTCACTCCGAGGCTGTTCTGAGGAAGCAGCGGTTCTTCCTGGAAAACAAAAACATCCTCAGACGCTGCCAGCTCCCGACGCACCCTCAGGTACAGCCTCGCCATTCAGTTCGTCTTGATCCATTTTACGCTCTTTGCTTTGGGTACCGACTCCAAAATCCGTTATTGCCCAGGGCTACGTGGTCAGGCTGCGGGGTAGAAATTCCCCAGCACAGAAATCCCTCTCTGCCCCTCGCCCTGTAGCCGCTGGTACCCTTCACAGTTCTGTTAATGAGTAGAACCGAGTGCTGCCTTTCAAATGGAAGCAGAGCAGCAGCCCAACTACCCTGCCCCAGTGTATTAATATACAGTAGCAAATGGATTTATTGTGCCATGGCTCTGCCTTCTGCTGTGTGTACAGGGGGTGCCGCACAAAAGCACCTTGCAGTCACTAAGAGGTAATTTTCGCTAACCAATTCAGCTGGCACAGACAATTCGCTGAAGTCCAGCATTCGTGAGAATTAAACAGCTTCTGCTGTTTCAGCTGCCTTGGAAACAATGAGCTTAAAATCACCTTAAAGTGGTTAACTTAGGGTAAGATGCCGCTTTTAATTAATATATACTTTAAGGTGAATAGTGCCACCGACTTGAATAAAGCTTAATTTTAAGATATCCAAGCGATTACCTAAAGGCTGGCGAGAATCCCGTGTTCTTTTGTGAAAGGACAGGTTATTTTGGGTTGCAATGAGAGGACTCGGGCTCGTCATCGCGGCACTTGGACTCTGCTCTGTTTACGCTGGTTACAAAAGAGGTCTGAGCCTATTGCCCCATTCCTATTCCTGGGATCTTCTATGCTCAGAATTAACGCCGCGTCTCATTTGGGTGAGAAAAGGTGGGAGTTTCCTCTCCCTAGCCCCGAGCGTGGCTGAGCCCGCGCGCCGGCCGCCATCAGTTACCTGCACAGCATCGTAATGCACTCGCTGTTGTCCCGGCACGAGGCTCCGATGGGTCTCAGCGAGACCCCCCTCCAGAACGGTGTCATCCGCCGCTGTCTCGTCAGCCGAGGCTCTTGGTGGGGCAGGGAAGCGCCGTGCGTCTGAAACGAGAGTTGTGGTGCGACTGTCAGAGCTCGGGGCGCTCGGGCGTTCTGATGCTGAGGTCGACCGTCTTAATTTTTAACTGAGAACTTGAAATCTTCCTCATTTTCACACCATAGCATGCTCTGCTCAAGTATAATTGCTTGTATCCTAACCCCAAAGCAGTAAGAAGTATAAAAATTAACTATTTTTTAATCTTCTTGGGTGGGAAGGCAGAATTACTCGCTCAGTTGTGTCTCAGAGTAGCAGAGTTAATTGCTCAGTTAGGTTTCCGAGTAGCTGAGTATTCTCTAGGCAGTCACTCTACTTTCTTACGATGTCGAATCCTCGTAAAGAGGCTCTGCTGTCACCTCTGACTCCTGCTGCTTGTTCCTATTCATGCAAACCCTGACAGTGTTTATTAGCTGCCTGGCCACCTGAACGAGCGCTTCTCAGAGGGCTTTTCCAGCCTTAATAGTTCGGTGATTCTGTGAAATGGTTCCCTTTACCTGGCTGAGCAGCAGCGAGCAGAGCAGAAGGACCGCCAGGACCTTCCAGGGGCGCATCTTCGCCGCAGGAGCTGCCGCCGCGGGACCAGCCGTGGGCGGAGGAGGTAAGAAGAGCCCCAAATAGAACTTGCCAAGCTTCAGCGAGATTTTTATAGACTTGATTTGCTTATCTCTGCATCAGCTGTCAGTTATTGCGGGAGCAAAGGTCGGTTTGGAACCGGAGGGAATTACCAAGTTAGCAGCTGCGGCAGTGATCTGGTTCAAGGCCTGGATCTCGAGCTAATCATTGACTCCCTTCCACTTGTACTTTGTCTGGCCAGTTTACCGGTTGTGCCAACTGTTCCGCTTCTTAAATCCCACCGAACGTGTTACCAGAACTCCCAGGTGTATTTGCAAGCGAAAGGGGCGGTTGGCCCGGTATATTATGGTACAAATCAAAAGCTGCACACCTTGAACTCCCGGGACGCTCGCAGGGTGTCTGGGGGTGGGTGTTGGCTTGTCGAGCGTCTTTGGAGCAGAGAATCCTGCTTTGGGTTCTGCTTCTCACTCCTGCTACGTGAAAGGATCCCGAGGATGTTGCTGACCTTTCCTCTCCAGGCACACGGTCCTCAGGTGTAACCCTTCCCAGATGGGTTTGGGGACGTGAATAGTTGTGTTGCATACGATAAATAGCAGCCCTCTCTTTCCAAGGGTGCTGATGTGCAGCTGAAGATGATCAGCTCTAGCCCTCAAAGCAGAGGAGGCTGCTGCGTGGGGCAGGACAGGGGTTTCTGCAGCTGAGCCGTCAGAAAGGCTCCAGCAGCTCCCGCTGACCGCTTGTAATTAAGAGGAATCTTAATTTATTATTATTTTTTCCATTGTGAAATGAGAGTTCCACAGCCTGGACAAGAGAACGTTTAGGAAGAGCTCCCTGTGCCCTCCCATCTCCGTAATCCTCTCAGCTCACGAGCGCTGGGCCAACTGGGAGAAGCCCCTGTCTGAGGTGGCCGGGCTGGACATGGACCTTGCTGGCACTCGCTGCTGCTCCTCCTCCTCCTTGAGCTCTTGTGCGTCTGGCTCCCACCTCTGTCCCGTCTACACCCTCTTGGGTGCGGGATCTGGGAGACTGCAGAGGAACACGAAGAGAACGCCGCCGCCGCCTTCTTTCTGTCAGGGATGTGGAGGTTTTGGAGCGCGCCATTCGTAATTACTTCGAGGAGGAGGAGGAGGATGCATAAAAAGAGTATGAAATAATGAACTCTGCGAAGGATACAAAGCAGCGGGCTGTGTTTTAGCTAAATTTTAAACGCAAATCTGGATGTAATCGGTCACGATTTTCTGTGATTGCTTAATATATAGGCACAAGTGCCAGCGTGGAAGGCGAGTTACTTAGATTAAGATAATGCCATGGGGTCAGGTTCCTGGCTCCAGATGATTACCCCTTAGCCCAAACTCCGCGGGGATTAAGTGAAAACTCTTCCCAGCACCTTGTCTACGACCACTATTAGGAAATTCCTCCCTTTCCTGGGGTTCTTAGACTCTTTCCTCTGCCCTGTTTGTCTTGGCTGCCTGAGAGGAGGAANCCC
The DNA here is from genome assembly GCA_013389965.1 of Todus mexicanus. Classification (NCBI taxonomy): domain Eukaryota; kingdom Metazoa; phylum Chordata; class Aves; order Coraciiformes; family Todidae; genus Todus; species Todus mexicanus. The sequence continues at coordinate 5,804 of WEIS01093890.1, forward strand.
AAGAAATTGCTCCTCAGCTCCAGCCTCAACCTCCCCTGGCTGGGGCAACTTGAGGCCGGTTCCTCTTGTCCTGGCGCTTGTTCCTTGGCAGCAGAGCCCGACCCCCCCTGGCTCCAAGCTCCTGAATGAACTTCAGGGAGTTGTGGAGAGCCAGAAGGTCTCCCCTGAGCCTCCTTTGCTCCAGGCTAATTCTGGATTCCTCCCAAGCGCCACATCCAGCAGGAGCCATCCCTGCCAGTAGCCATCCCGCATCCATCTCCCTGCCTGGCAGGCTGAGTTCGAGTGCTGCGGGTGTTGGGGCTGACGCCGGGGCCGGGGCACGGCTCAGTGGGGCTGGAGGGAGAACTCGGCAGGGTTGCAAGAGGCCGGTGGTGGAGCAAAGGGTGAGAGGCCCGGGCTGGCTGCTGAGTCGCTGCTGACACTGCAGCGGGGCCGGGTCAGTGCTGGGGTGAAGGTGCCGCGCTGTTTACCAGCGGCTGGCTCTGCTGTGTGCGGCCAGGGGCAGAGACCTCGTGGGAGACAGCGAGAGGAGCCGCTGCTCGCCTTGGGCAGGGCTGCCGAGACGGCACACGCTGAAAAACAAACATTGACTGAAGCGACCAACCCCAAAGTTCACACGCGCTGTCAGTTCGGCTGCCCGGCAGCGGCTGTGGCTGCGCTGGGAGGCTCATTATGCAGGACACAGTAAAGTTGTGAATGAAACTTTAGGAGGTTCCACTTTTACACTAGAAAAAGCTTCTTTGCAGTGAGGGTGCCAGAGCCTGGCCCAGGCTGCCCAGGGGGCTTGTGGAGTCTCCTTCTCTGGAGACGTTTCAAACCCACCTGGACGAGTTCCTGTGGGACTTGGTCTGGGTGATCCTGCTGCGGCAATGGGGGGATTGGACTAGAGGAGCTTTGGAAGTCCCTTCCAATCCCTGACATCCTGTGATTCTGTGAAATCTTCCTCCAGACACCTTTTGCCCCTCTCACAGCCAGCTCCCTGCTCCCTGTTTGCTTCAGCTGCTCAGAAAATACCCATGAACTGAAACACCCGTTTTATTTCATGCCCAGCCTGCTTTCGGCCCAGCCTGCGGCGCTGGATCACTGTCACTCCCGTTTATCCCAGCCTCAGACTGTGCCGGGAATAAACGCAGGAGCCGTAGGACCAGCCCCAGGACTGAGCTCGGTCTCCTCTGCTTTTCAGGTGTGTTAAGAGCCCCACAAGAACGAAGCTCTCGGCGTGTCCCGAACTGCCCGAAGCGTCTGCGTCCTGCAGCCGGCCCGGCCCCGCGGCACCGCCAAAGTCACACAGGGAAACGTCCCTCCTCGGTGATAAGATAAAGCCTCGGGATCGGCGGCAGCGCGGCCGGCGGGTAAATGTGTCGCTTTGTGCAGGACACGCGCTAGAGGGAGAAAGGGGCGAGAAAAAAGGACACAGGAACTTGCCAGGTGTTCTGGACTTCAGACAGCGAAGCCTCGCTGAGGTACGTGGAGCCACGGGGTGAGCGTCTGTCACACCCTGACCTGACTTTGCTGCTAGAAACCGCTTTTAAATCATCTTAAATCTTGAACTGGTTTTAAATCTTTTAATTCCCTGGGATCGTGATGGGGTGAGATGACCTCGAAAGGTGCCTTCGCCCCCAAACCAGGCCGGGATCCTCTCGGGCTGTTTTCTCCTAGTAGTTGCTGAGGAGAACCCCCTCAGTCCAGCCTGCGAACCTTATTGTGTATCAGAACCGCAGTTAAACCTCTAATTAACGCTTCCCAGCTCCGATAACGAGGCGACTGGGATCTCAGAGTCACAGGACAGCTCAGGTTGGAAGGGACCTCGGCAGGAGCAGCCTCTGAAGGACAGGGCGCCCCAGGATGGGCTCGCTCCGGCTCCAGTCGCATCTGCAGGCCCTCCCGCTGCCCCCACCCCGGCCCCGGGGAGGTTGTTCTGGTGATCCATTGCTCTCCGACAGCGAATCCTTCCCTGCGCTGAGCCGAACCCCTCCCGGCAGTGCGGTACCTGCTGCCCGAGGCTCCCGGGCCAGGCCCACGCTTGGCCCGAGCCGATGCTGCTCAGGTTATACCGAATCTGTTTGTGTCCCGTGGATCTGAAGGTGAAAGGAAACAGCAGCGCCCGGCGAGGGGCAGAGCAAGGGAGCGCCGAGCTGCAGCTCCCAGCCCTCCCCGGCTGAGGACGGGGATGACTCTCAGGCAGCTTCGGCTGCGTGAGAAACGTCTCAAAGAAACGGGGGGAAAAAGGCTGGAAATGCTCCGGTGACGGAGAGTTTGAGGATACAGAACATCCGTGTGAGCGTCTCCCTGTACAGAGGGAGCCAGCCCGGCCCGACGCTGCCCCTGAACCACCGCAGGGCACCGAGTCACACACAGGCAGGGGACAAAGTCAAAATTTATTAGACAGGAGCGCTCGCCCTCTTCAAACCCCGCGAGTCACGTGAGCGGCTGAGCAAGGAGCAGCTGACTGATAGCGGCGCCACGGCCATCCCCGTGCCGACTCGCTTACTGGTCGTTCTCGTAGTCAGCGGGGTTCTTCCTCTTCAGCCGCTCGAACTCTTGCGTCCCCCAGGAGTAGAGCAGGTAGCCGGACAGGAGGGCTGCCAAGGGAAGGGTGCGCTCAGCAGCGCTCTGCACAGAGCGGAGCGGCTGTGGCTGGAGATGGTGTTACAGAGGGAGCTGGGCAGGTGGGACCGTGTGAATCTCCTGAGGTTCAACCCGGACAAGGGCAAGGTCCTGCCCCTGTGTCGGGGCCACCCCCGGTACCAGCCCAGGCTGGGGGTGAAGGGATCAGAGCAGCCCTGGGGAGAAGGACTNGCCCTGCTCCCTGCAGGGGGGGACACTCGATGACCTCGCCAGATCCCTCCCATCCCCGCCATACTCACGGGGCACCACCTTGAAGACCTGCGAGCTGAAGCGCCGCCACACGTTGGGCACCCCGTGCGAGAACGCGTTGGGGATGGCGCGCTGCTCGAAGGGGGACAGGCTGTAGGTGATGACATGGCGAACCCTCGCCAGGTTCCCGAAGTGCAGGCCCATGGCGAGGCTCGGTCACCTTCACCTCCTCCTCCTCTTCGGGCCGCCGCTGTCTCTGCCGCCGCCCGGGCCCCGGAAGCGGAAGCGGCGTCCAAGATGGCGGTTCCGCTTCCGGGGTCGGGCCTGCGGCGCTGCCGTCCTCAGGCCTCTGCTGACACGAAAGTCTAAACTGTCCTCACAGTAACACCCAGGTTGGGAAAGATCATCCAGCCTAACCTTTAACTCTAATCTTAGTCAGCCCTGAGAAATCGCCCCAAAGTAGCTCGAAATCATCCCCCCAAATCCTGAAATTGCCTCAAAGCAGCCTAAAGTCACCCCAAAACAGCCCGAAATCATCCCAAAGCAGCCTGAAATCACAGTATCACAGAATCATCACCTAGGTTGGAAAAGACCTCTTAAGATCATCCAGTGCAAACTTTATCACCCCTAAGAAATTGCCCCAAAGCAGCCTGAAATCACCACAAAGCAGCCTGAAGTCGCCCCAAAGCAGCCTGAAATCACCCTCTGCAGGGATGTTGGACGAGATGACCCTGAAAGGTGCCTTCCCACCCAAACCAGTCTGGGATTCTAAAGACAGGGAAATTCTGTCAGTATTTGTAGCCCAGGCCTCGCTCTGAGTTCTTGACATAAACTGGAGATAGACTGGGACAGAGAGAAAAATGTGAGGTGTTCCCGATGTAATCTAGGGGCTGTGGGGGTGTTAATAATCAAAAACACAGCGAGAGGAGGATTTAAAGGTATGTGGAGGATTGCCTCAGCAGAATGAACGAGGTAATAGCAGAATAAATTGGCTTGTAGGGTAATGAATTCAGTTATAGCTAATGAGCTAGGTAATAGGATAACAAATTCAGTTACAGTGCAATGAATTCAGTTACAGGGTAAGGAATTAGGTAGCAGTGTAAGGACTTGGCTAATAGCGTCATGAATTAGACAATAGTATAACAAATTCGGTAATGGATAGAGCCCGCGTGCAGAGATCCCTCTGCTGTGAAATGTTGTAACTGGTCCTATAGAATTTGTTGTTTGTACTGTATAGAAACTGCTGCTGTTTGAGCTCATGGGGGCTGGATTTGCCATTTATCACCCACCACTCTTTCTGTAGACCCAAGATAAATATATCAACTCCGTGTCAGTTGGCTTTGCACAGCAGGTAAAGGGGCTTTTTTGACCTTTTTGCCTATTTTTTGGTGTTTTGTTTTGCTTTTCAAACTAGAGCTGGTGTCCCTGTAAAATCACAGACATCATTTCAAAGGCTTTTCTTAAAAAGTTTGGAAAGACAATGCTGCTCCACATCCTTTTATTTAAAAACAAACAAACAAAACCTTCATACACCCAAAAAACCCCAATCAACCAACTCCAAAACCGACAAGCAAACCTACCAAAGCTGCTTTTCTTGTGCAAGCCCCATCTAACACCCTCTGCACTTGAGTCCCCAGTGTGAAACCAGCATTTCTGACAAAATCCGTAAGACTAGAAAAGTCTGGGAGAAAAAGAAGTCAACTGTAGTAAAACCGTGGTGTGAATGCTGAGAGAATTGACTCACTGCCACCTGCGATTGCATTGTGAGAGGGAACGAGGCGCTGGCCTTGCATTTTCAGGCTGAAAAAATCAATTTAACAGCATTTAAATTAATTGAATGGGCTTGTAAAAGGTGGTTTGGTGGTTGCTTTTTTTAAGCCGACAGCATTGAACATTTCTTCATCATTGGAAAGCAAGTGGCAGGGTGGTTCCATGAGACATTCTGCACCCTCACCCCGTGCGCAGCTTGTGGTTTGTTCTTCAGCTAGATCAGGTCTCTGTTTTTAACAGCTCACCAGTAAAGCTGGTGCCAGTTCTTGCTCAGATAGTGAAAACTGAAATCCCTGAACAAGTTCCCACACAGCTCTCCTTGAACTCTCACCACCCATTGTTGAGAAAGGCCAAAGAATGTGACAAAAGAGCAAGAAACAACCCTGGAATTTTTTACAGAACTGTGAGGAAGAACCGTGGGAAGTTGTCTCCTTGCGTGGGGGAACTGGAAGGGTGGTAGGAAACAGAATGAAAACCTGAGCAGGTAATTTTAACATGACAGACTTTGCTTGAGGCACTTGCTGCGGATGTCACACATAAGATTTCTTTATCCTGAGGAAGACCAGCAGGCACTGGATGTGAGCATAGGCATGACGGGCATTTATTTCTGTTTTTAAATCTATACCAAAACAGCTTAAAATAGACACCTGGCAGCTGAAACCCCTTCCACATTTTAAATGCAAAGCCGTTCCAATAAAAAAAGATACTATTTACATTTAATTGCACACGGGTGGCTACTAAAATAAGTGCTATGATGTAAACACCACCTACTAACTCCACGCCAAATCCTCACCGGTTTGTAGAGCTATCGGAATCCCACCGCTCAGTGGATTATAGCTGCAGGTACTTCGAGGATGCCAAAATACCCAAACCCGGAGTAAAACCAGTGCGGGTTCCCCACTACCGACAAGTGCACCTGGTAGCTATCATGTCTTCGTACTCTTTGTAGACAATGGAGCCGTCGGGCTCGATGGTCAGGACGCTGAGCGGGCTGTACTCGGCAGGGACGCAGGAGGGCTTGGGGACGGAGGAGTCCAGCTTCTCATAGATGATGTTCTGCACCATGGTATGGACGGGCGAGCCGTAGCGGTGCCCCACCGCCCTGGGGCAGTCGCCTTTGCAGTACTGCGGGCTGTAGCGGTGCGGGGCTATTATCCACTTGTCCCATTTGAGCTGGCTAAAGCTGAGGCGGAAGTTGTGCAGCTCGCACTCGTTCTGAGGGAACAGGAACTGCTTGAAATACTCGCTCAGGTTATAAGGTGTCGTTGCCGGCGCCTCTTTCGGATTCTCATCCCTTCGCCGCCGAGAGGCCCTTTGGCCCTGGGAATTCTCGTTTCCTTTGTCGCCCGTAGGATCGACAAGAGGACTGGTCCTTGGCCTGAGCCGCCCTGGGCTTTTCCTTCTGTGTCTAAGTGAGTTCCACCGGTGATAAGCTTGCTCACTGGTATCATTCAGGTAAAGAAGAAGAGAAGGGGGGACCAGTGCCATGGTAACGGGGTTTGCCAGGTCAGTGTTCTGCTGTGGATCCCCTACCAGACAAGTGACGTTCACAGCCATGTGAACATTCCTCCTGTGAGCAGCGATGAGAGGCTGGAGGAAAGAAGTCACATCAATCTCAACCCACTTGCGTTTTCGAACTTCGAAGTGCAGGCTAAAAGCTACAGAGTGTGAAACGCTGGGACAGACTTGGCCAGAAGAGTCGTGCTCCTTGGCAAATAAATGGCACATGCACGTCATGGAGGAAGAGACAGGAACTGATGTGTCGAAGGAGTAGAGCAAGACAGACTTGAGTAAGTGCTCTAGAGCAGTAACGCGATCCAGGTTGAAGAGTAAATCCACCGAGTGAACGTCTCCTGAGGAGGGAAGCAAAGACTTTGGGGAGTTACTGCATCATGATTTTCCACCTAGATGTCAATATTACAACACAGTGGAGGAGTAGAAATAATTCATCCACAGAACAAACTAGTTTAGAAGCCTTCCCTTACCTTTATTATATAGAATTTCTATTTTGGTCAGGGACATAAGACTTAAAAATTAAGAAGCTACTGCAAAACCAAAAACCCCACACCCTTTTAATGAAACTAATCCTAACACCTCTTCAAAACCCAGTACGGGAGGAAGGTAGCAGCTGTCTTGTCGGTGTTGATTTGGGGAGACAGGTTCTAGACACTCCAGGTTATACGAGACACGAAATGAGACAGCACAAGTTCTAAAGTGAACGCTTTCAGAGTTTTTTAGCATTCATTCTAGTTATTCTTCCTATTCTTACACTTTTATTCCTATTTCAATCTCTTGCCCAGCAGCTCAGGTCGCCCCCCACGTACCTTTCATTAGGTCTCTGTGACAGTGCTTGCATTCCGAACACGGAGTGAAAAGTCGAACAGTGTTATAGAGGTGGCTTTTGTTATCCTTGGGGATCCCCTCCTTGGTAGCAGACATCTTGTAGAGCCTCTTCATGTACCGAAGGGCTCTGGAGTCCGGCTGCAGCCTGGGGACCTCGCTTTCCCAGTTCTGCTGTCCCCGGTCTGACAGCACCTTGAGAAGCGGAGGCAGGAGAGCATATCCGTGTCTCGCACCTTTCGGCAGCCACAGCAAAGGATTTAACTCGCTGGTGGCGTCCTCAGGAGCCACCAGTAACCCAGAGGTCCTGGCAGAGACCGTGCGACCCCTGGAGTGCGGGGAGCACTGGACGCTAGAGGAAAGCCAGTGGAGGCAGCAATAGAAGCAAACACAGATTCTCCAGGTCCCCTCCATGCTCTTTAGGGCTGCAGCCAAAAATTACCTCCCCTAAAATATTCAGGGGGAAAAAAAAAAAAAAAGAAGAAGAAGAAGAGTATGTGAGGCCACAGAGCTATATATGGGCCAGCTGGGGAGTCGGGGGAGGTTTCCTTCTGATTAGAAAAGGGAGAAAGATCTGCAGCTGCCCACTGGCACCACACGCTTGTTTGCACTCAGGCTGCAGCCTTGGCCCTTGAGAACGTTTTATAAACCCGAGCCCCAACCTCAGGGTTAATTAACCTTTTGCACGTGGAAAAGCAGAAAAGCAGCGTGAGCAGCAACCTCCAGAGGGAGCCGGGAAGCCGGGTTAGCGTGGGCTCGGCTGGACCCGAGGGGTTGCAGGATTTGCAGGAAGCTAAATAGCATTGCTCTTAGCAATAAGAAGTATTATATATATAATATATACAAAAATATGTGTATTTTATTGCTAACAGCACCACTGTCCAAAAGGCTTCAAACGGAGCAAGACTGATTGCGCCAGGGATGTCCAAACACTCCTGGAGCTAAAGGAATGGGGTTTAGTTTGATTAGGAAAATATGAGGAGGGGGGATGTCTGTCCTCATGGTGGTTGTTTTTAATTAGAACTGTGTTATCAATAAGCCAGAGGAATGTCGCCCATCATGTAACTTTCACGTCTTCAGGCTTCTGAGTAAGGATTGCTTGTTGGGAGAATGTTTAATTAACTTACCAAAATGCCAGCCTGGCATTCTTTGGTTCGGAGGGGAAGGTTAACTCGGGTAACAGACTATAACATCAAACCAAAGAATGTTTTCTGCTCGATTCCTTAAAGCTGATTTGATTCTGATGAGGGAGATGCTGTCACTTCTAAGGTGAGCTGTGTTTCAGCTGTTTTGAATAAGGTGGTCTCTATTTTGTTCCATTTTAGGAACAAATGCTCCAGCCAGGCCTGTTTGCACCAAACAAGCTCGTCTGCTCCCTCCCTTGGGGGTTTCAATTAGCCCCACTTTCCATTCATTTCAAGCACGTGTACCTGCAGTTTCTGCTGTTCCCTGACAATTTAAGCTGCCCTTTAACCCCCTTCCCCAAACCAAATGTGCATTCCTGCTCCCTCCTCTGCACTGGTTTTTGATGTTATCAGGTCTTGTGGAGGGTCCAGGCAGGGAGCTGAAGTGGTAGGAAAATAATCCAACAGAAAGAGAGTGTTTGCTTTACCTTCCTGAACCCCCTGGACAAGCCGAGAACAGTTAAGCCTATCTTGAGTAATTCAGGGCTCAATGGGATGTGAGTGGCACTTCTGGATGTGAAAGGCACAGGAGATCCTTCAGAGTATTCTGTGTGGTGAGTGCCAACCTAATCGTACGTACTTTTAGGTATACAGCGTGCTGAAGAGGGTGTTCTCCAATATAGACACGTAGCTTTTGAAACTGAAAAGTTTGTGAATCAGGTGTAAGGACGTGGAGAATTTTAACTGCAGCTTTAAGCCTAGCCCTGGCCAGATGCATCCCACTCTTCTGCGTAGTCTGCTGGCCTGATCATAAAACTCATCCACGTCTATTTGCTGGCTTGGTGGAAACCTGAACAGAGAAGTCAAAGTCCAACTAGCTCCAGCTTGAAGCGATGTGTCACTGAAGAGGCACCTTCACTGGCTGCGGTGACAGGGAGAAACGTGATGCAAAGGGCCTGGTGCTGTATTGGCCGGGGCTGGGAGCTGCTGGAGGGTCAGCACCACAGCTGAACAATGTGTGGCTTTGCCCCACAGCTGGATGACGTGTGTTTGTTTCCAGAAGGGAGCAGAGGCATTAATCACAGGTACAGCTGTTATGCCCCGATACACAAAGTGTTTTCATGTCGGCTCACTGAGCTGGTTCAGGGGACTCTGAAAGACCAGAGGTATCAGGTGGTCTCTCTGCAGGGCCCATGAATTATGATGCAGAAACTTCACTCCCTGCCCACACAGAGCAATGGCCTGGCAATCCAGCAGCCTCTCTCAGCTGCCAAAAACAAGCCCACGTCTCCCTTGGCTGCTGCGCTGCTGGTGGCTCTCTGGACACTGGGACACTCTTTGTCAAGCCTCTTCAGCTCTGCTGCCAGCAGGGAACACGCTCCTCGAGTGCTTGCTCAGATCGTATCAAGAGTTTGGTTTACAACTCATTGACACGATCTGATCCTTGCCATCAGCCATGTGGCGACTGGGGGAGGGCACAGACACCTGGTGCTGAAGCACGGCGCTCACCGCTCTACCTGCTGAGCAAACAGCGCGTGGAAAACCAGCAGGTTTCTCCTCGTTGTAATCAGATATTCTTTAAAAAAATAATGAAAGCTCCTTCCCTGAAAAGGAACAGCTGCAGAAAAGAGCGAGTGGCTGCGGGCAGCAGCACCGGGTCCCTGGGGGCCCTCGGGCAGAGGGACACCTCTGCCTCCGTTTGTGTTCATTTTAAGCTGCTCATCTGACAGGTGTAGAGCACGAGTGGGGCAGTGCAGGAGGTTTTGGTTCACACTGAGACCTGTGACCCAGACAGAGCTCTCGGGGCGCTTTGACAAGCCCTTACAGGGGAAGCTTTGCTCATACCCCCAAACACACCTGCCCGTGGGGAGCCTGGATGAGGCAGCCCGTTAATACAGTTAAATGTTCACCGAAACAGAAGTTGTGTAGCTCCCGAGCAGCGCTGCCGGCTGTGTGCACACTGGGGCTGTTACTGGGACGTGCTCTACGCACGCGACCTGTCACAGAATCACAGATTGTTTGGGATTGGAAGAGACTTCGAAAGCTCCTCCAGTCCAATCCCCCCATTGCCGGAGCAGGATCACCCAGACCAAGTCCCACAGGAACTCGTCCAGGCGGGTTTGAAACGTCTGCAGAGAAGGAGACTCCACAACCCCCCTGGGCAGCCTGGGCCAGGCTCTGGCACCCTCACTGCAAACAAGTTCCTCCTCAGATTCCAGTGGCACCTCCTGTGTTCCAGCTCACACCCGTTACCCCTTGTCCTGTCACTAGATGCCACCTTCCAGAGCACAATGAAGGCAATCTGCGGGGCGCTGCCCTGCGGGGGTGGGGGGTGTATGTGAAGGGGTCTTTCCCTCGTTACCCTTTCTCCCCGGGCTGCTGGAATAGTTTCCACCTGCTCAGGGAGCTGAGGGAGCCGCTCCCAGCTGCACTCAGTATAAGGGTGTGGGGCCGGGGGGTGAGTGCTCCTTGCTCAGGAAGAAGGGGCAGAGGGGCTCCAGCTCTCCCAGCGTCACTGGGACCTCCTCTGGCTCCACTCCACGGGTCTCTGCCCTGCTCAGCACCCCAGCGGGGCTCGGGAATGCTGCGGGCTGAGCTCCAGGGGCTTCATCCTGAGCCCTCCTCCGGGCCAGCCCCTGGGCAGGGCTCTGCTCGCCACCGCCCCAGCCTCGAGGGGCTCCGGGAGCGGAGCGGGGCCGGTCCCTGGCCCCGGGGGATGCTGTGCCCGGTCCGGGGGGCAGGTAAGACCCTCCTTTGTAGGGGCTGGGGGCTGCTCGGGGGTGGCTTTATCCCTGCGGGGAGGGATGTCCTCGGCGGGTTTCTGGCAGTAACGCTAATTGCTTCTAATTAGCGCAGGCGGCTGGGAGCGCTGCGCCTTTGGGGGGTGAGGATGCCGGGGGAGGGGGCACGGAGGGGTCCTGCTCCTGAGCCCCTGCATGTTGAGGGGGAGCTCTGAAGATGTTGGGAAAGCTCCGAAAGCGGCGGCTTCTCCCAGCGCTGGGGTTACTGGAGCTGCTGGGGGAAACTGGTGCGGGCGGAGCAGCGCAGCCCGGGGAGGCTCTGCTCGGGGTTCCTTGATCTGCTGCTCCTAGGGGGGGGGGGTGTGATGGTGAAGACGCTGCCGAGCGCTGTGCTGCTGCCCGCTAAGACACGGGGAAGGTTTGCAAATGTCTTTTTTCATCCTCCCCGAAGTTTGGGTGGCGAAAAGCTTTCCGACAGAGCTTGGGACGTGCGGAGCTGAGCGCTGGAAGCGCCCCGATGTGCCACTGCGGGGGGTTCGTGCTGCCTGCAGCACCAGAGGGGATTTACTCTTGCCAGGAATTTCCAGACCTGAGCTACGTAATTATTTCCTGCAAAAACGGCAGGGGCAGGAATTGCCCGGCCCCTTCTTCTCCTGTTGTGCGGAGACCCGTTAATAGGATCCTCCTCGCAAAGAAAGGTCCCCTCAGCAGCGCTCGCTGGCGAGGTAGAAACTCAGCGTGCTTCAGTGAACAAGCAGGTTCGGAAGAATTCCAAACCTAACTCTAGAGAAAGCAGGTTCGGAAGAATTCCAGCCTAGCCGTGGAGTGCTCAGTGTTTTGCGA
>WEIS01093891.1:0-11305 GCA_013389965.1 Todus mexicanus
TGACACACATCTACATCTATCCATCGGTCTCAAAGTGGCTTGTTCTCCCACAGACTCGGTGAGGTGAGTTGGGGCTACGCTCCCTTCTCTAAGGTTTGAGGTCTTTTCCGTCCTCAGGGAAGTGCAGACGGAGATCAGAGGGGTCACCCTACCGTACTTTCCCTGCTGAGGTTTTCACATTTCAGCAAAAAGCACACCCAGAATTTGCAGAGGGTCGGTTTAAGAGCGGTACCCATGTGCATGGTCTCAACACCCCCAGTCCTCTGGCCAGGGTCTGATGGAGAAGGATGGATGTGGTACAGCAAGCTCAGCCTTCAGGAGATGCATTCATGCATCGGAGCCTGCGCCTCGGCGCGGCCGGGGTGGGATGCTGTGTGCTGTGGACAAGCTCATGCTCTAAGACAGGGATGGAGATGGTGCATCTGATCTTGATCTTTGGTTAATGCAATATATTAAAGCCATTTAAACAGCAAGCACCTGGCAGTGCTCGCTGGCAGGCAGCCCACGCTCTTGGGAGCATCGCTCCTCTCTTCTGCTGTGCCCAGCCCCTGCCAGCAGCTTTGGGGAGCAGGACAGAAAGCTGAGAGGGACCCTCCTGCTGAGCCCCTCTCCCCAGACTGGCTTTCTCTGAGCAGGGTGAGGGCTGGAAGATCACAGATCCACAGATTGTTAGGAATTGGAAGGGACCTCGAAAGATCATCTAGTCCAATCCCCCTGCTGGAGCAGGATCCCCTTTTTTGTAGTAATATTGCCTTTTCTGGTGAGCTTTTCTCCTCTGGGGTGGGGTGCAGAGGGGACGCCGGGGCAGGCTGTGTTCTGGCAGGCAGCTGCTATTGCTGTCCGAGGCAAGGAACGCTGAGAGATGAGGCAGTGCACAAATGCACATGGGGTTTGGCTTTTATGAGTGGCTCTCTTACAAAGAGCACCTGGGTTTGTCTGGAATAGTTTTAAAGATACAGGTCTCCGAGCGCAGGAAAGTGAGACCCAGAACTGCTGGAGAGAGTCCAGCGCAGAGCCACTGAGATGCTGAAGGGAGGGGAACATCTCCCTGCTGAGGAAAGGCTGGGGGAGCTGGGGCTCTGGAGCTGGGAGAAAAGGAGACTGAGGGGACCTCAATGTTTATAAATACAGAAAGGGCGAGCGTCGGGAGGATGGAGCCAGACTCTTCTCAATGGCCCCAGTGACAGGACAAGGGGTAACGGGTATGAACTATAACACAGGAGGTTCCACTGGAATCTAAGGAGGAACTTCTTTGCAGTGCGGGTGCCAGAGCCTGGCCCAGGCTGCCCAGGGGGGGTGTGGAGTCTCCTTCTCTGGAGACCTTTCAAACCCGCCTGGACGAGTTCCTGTGGGACTTGGTCTGGGTGATCCTGCTCCGGCAATGGGGGGATTGGCCTGGATGATCTTTCACGGTCTCTTCCAATCCCTGACATTCTGTGAATCTGTGAGACAGAACGGGTGGTGAGTCCCATCTGCCCCATTCAGGACGGTCTCTGCAAACTTAGGGGTTCCTGACCATGACGGTAGTGATGCCACCCTCCCAGCTGACCCAGGTCTCTCTTCTGGGCACAGAATGAAGAGGAAGGCTCTTCAGAAACCCAGAGGTGGCAATGCAGAGATTTCTGTTAACTCCTTGTCTCGGTGCTGGTGGCGGAGGCGGCAGCCTTTTGCCAGGAAACACAGAGTACCTGCTGGGAAGTGGTGGCCCTGGCTCTGGTTTTGTCTGACCTTAAAGCTTCACCCATCCAGGCTGGAGACAGAAGCGTTTGTGTCACCGGGGAGAGTAATTTCTGAGCATCCTCTGATCAGGGAACCCCGTTTTCATTAGGGAGAAGCCTAATGGATCCAAGCACCTAAGAGCATCCTGAAAAGAGAGCAGACTGGATCGCTGTCTGGGGATCTGGCAGGTTTAGGACTGAACTCCTTCCCGGGTCCCTTTATGAGCAGAATTTCCTACTTGTTTATGTCAGTTTTGCCACGTGTGATCTGTTTGGCCTGCCTGGAGCAGCAGCAGGGCACTNTCCCTAGTCCTGCTGTCTATACAGCTTTTAAACACATCCGGGGACGGCGATTCAACCCCTTCCCTGGGCAGCCTGTTAATGCCTAAGGGGGGAAATCTAACAGGGGTTAAAGTTCTCCCCCCACCCTCCAGCTGTGGTATAGTGAGAACATCAAACTTACATCACGTTTAGGCCAAAATAATATTAATCCAGCGTTGACCACTTGGTCTGGAAGGGGAGAGAGCTGAGGATGGCCCTGCAAGGACTATGCTGGCTGATGCAAACCCTTGTTCACGGTGAGTAGAGCGGAGGAGCGGTGCTGGGGTGGGGGAGAAGCCGGGACCATGGCCGTGGAGGGGTAAATGGTGTTAGTGGGTGGGCAACAAGCTCTGTGTTGTGGGCAGATTCCCTCCCCTCTGAGCTCATCGCAGCCGACAGTCATCAGCCATGCCTGAATTCTCCATTACCCAAACAAGGCTTGGTCATATCCTCTTATGACAGCTTAGAGTCTGTTATTACTGTTTATTACCAGACCGACAGAGGATCGCCGGCCCCGTCCTCGCTGCTCTGCCTGCAGCCAGCAGACGTGTGACGGGGGCAGGATTTGGGAACCCTTGTGCCAGTAGAAACCCTGTGGGGAAAAAAGCCTCTGAAACCAAAGCCCACGACCATCAATGTCACTGTGCCAACACAAAATATTTATCTATATTTCTATCTACATATGTATGTATGTATGTATCGATCTATCTATCGATCGATCTATCAATCTATCTATTGATCTATCTATCTATCGATCTATTGATCTATCTATCTATTGATCTATCTATCTATTGATCTATCTATCAATCTATCTATCTATCAGTCTATCGATCTGTCTACTGATCTGTCTATTGATCTATCGATCTATCTATCGATCTCTCTCGATCTCTCTCTACCTGTCTACCTACCTACCTACCTACCTATCTCTCTCTCTCTCTCTCTCTCTCTCTTGATCTATCCATCAATCTATTGACCTATCGATCTATCGATCTATCTATCAGTATCTCTCTGTCTCTCTGTCTGTCTGTCTGTCTCTCTCTCTCTATCTGTCTATCGATCTATTTACCTGAAGATTTCCATGTAACTGAGCACTGAAAAACAGCCTGAGGTGTGGCTGACGAAGCTCCTCAGAGTTCCACCGTACATTTCTTTTTCACATTACGCTGTGGAACTGTAAGATTAAATATCACACAGCTTTCTTTGGCCCCTGGCCAGGCAACGGTTGGAAAATAATTCCTTTTTTTATAGACATCCTTCTCCATCTAACCTGTATCAGTTTAGCCAAGAAGGACGCGAGCAGTGTGAAGAAAGTGATGTGGAGTACAAGGAAAAAAAAAAACCCACGTGATATACTCACTTATATTCCTAAGGATATTCTTGAGGAACTTCAGGTGAGCTGGAACCAGATAAAGCGATAGAGATGTGGGCAAAGGCACTGAGGTGAGAGCTAAACTGGATGTTTACTTTCCTCCCGCTTACACTGGTGATCCGTAGCTAGGAACGGAGACGCAGTTCCCTGTTTGTTTAACGGGAGATGATAGAATATTTCAGGATACAGAAGCCGATGTTCTGCCAATTCGCGGTATAAACAGACACAATATTTCCTGGGGCTGATTGGTAAAGACCAGCTCTTCCTTAAGATGCTGGAGGTATCTCGAACTAATTCGATCAGGGCTTAAAGAAAAAAAAAATGAACGCCAAACCAACACACCAAATAAATACTCGGCAATTCCAGCAGATAACGCAGCTGCTGGTGAGGAAAGCTCGAGTTATGAAAATGGGGAAATTGCTACTCTACAGGAAGATGCGAGCTAAATATTTCCCCTGGTGTGGGAAGTGTTGTCACAGCGATGGAGAAAAACAGAGCACCCAAGGAAATGGGTACCACGAGGAGGGTAATTAGTGACTGGCAGATCGAAATCATTTTCCTAGGTGTTTGGTACTGACCCTTCCAGGACAATTACACAGGATCAGGACTCCACTTTTTTTCTATATAAGTAAAGGGAGACAAGGTACCTAAGAATATCAACATGTCTGAGGTTCTTTTACCATTTTTTTTAACTTCATCTCCTTTTAGTCATTGTTTTTGTGGCTGAATGACACAGAAATAGGATAGACTAGACTAGACTGGAATGGAATCAAATTGAATTGGATTGAATTGTTTTGGTTGGAAGAGACCTTTAAGATTGAGTCCAACCGTTCCCCCAGCCCTGCCAGGGCACCACTACCCCGTGTCCCTCAGCACCACATCTCCACGGCTTGGAAACCCCTCCAGGGATCAGGGGGACTCCACCCCTGCCCTGGGCAGCCTGGGACACGCCTGGGCAACTCTTTTGGGCCAGAAATTGTTCCTCTGCTCCAATCTAAACCTCCCCTGATGCAACTTGAGGCCATTTCCTCCTGTTCTACAGCTTGTTCCTTGGGAGCAGAGACTGACTCTACCTGGCTCCAACCTCCTTTCTGCCCCCAAATGCAGTTCCATCCATCCATCCATCCACCCATCTATCCTGTTGTCTTTTCAGTTTCAAAAGCATGCCGTGCTTTTGAGACCATTGCTTTTCAAACAGCGTTTAAAATGAAGGTGGTTGCATCACACACAACCCCTAAGATAGCTGTCTGGAGTGCTGCATAAATTACAGCCTCTTCTGTCGACCACTTAATGTAAGTAAGATGGAAAAAAAAAATAGGATGCAGATGATGATGAAAGTCAAGAGCATTTTTCAAAACTCAAGGTCTTCACGCTAATAGTAAAAAATTTCTCGTCTCTGCTGGGGGTGACCTTGTAAAAAGCAGCTTGCTTGTGTATCTCAAAACATCAGGACTAAATTAGGTCTTCGTAATGTGACTGTAGTCGGAACTAGACTGTTCGTATTCCCCTGGGGGGTCAGTGTGCCTGGGCTGTAACTTATTTAGCCTAGTTTAGATGCAGTGAAATGTACTGAGACGTTTCCAAGGGTGGTGAGCTGTGCGTGTTGCTTTCTCCTTGCGTTTAGGAGACGGGACATGTCAGAACAGCTCGTAGGTAAATGGCTGTCGGAGAGACGGCTGCTAGATGATAAACAAAAGACTTCCTTTCAGGTGGGAAATACCGCTCCTTAGACAGGTTCCCAAAATGCAGATGTTGTGCTAAGTGGCTGTTTCGTGAACCCAAACTGTTTTGCGCAAGCTAATGAGTTGCAGTGCATTTTTGAGGTACACTTACAAGTGCTGCCAGTTCGTCAGGAGGACCAGGAGGTGGCCTGGACTTGACAGAGCGTATGTCTGCAGAAGCCCCGTGTTGTGATAAGGCTTCTTCATCACTTCAGGGTCCATCTCTGAGCCAGCCGTGCTGGGCTTTCCTGGACTCCCTGGCTTGGACCCTGGAGACCTTAGGAGATCACACAGAAATTTGGAAAGCAAGTTCCAGAGTTCCTGGATAAATTACAAAAAGCCCTAAATTCTGTGATAATTTGTTGTTGTTTTAAATAACATTGTTCTTTTTCTGGCAAGTTTTTGGTGGTTTTTCTTTCGTAGAGTGAAGTATTTTAGAGCTTTGAAAATTCAAGCAGAAACAAAATCATAGAATCATAAAATGGTTTTTGTTGGAAGGAACTTTAAAGCTCACCTATTTCCAACCCCCCTGTCATGGGCAGGGACACCTCCCACTAGAGCAGTTTGCTCAAGGCGCGAACACATCCAGTGGTGGAGCATAATGGTCTTTAATCAGTTCTAGTTATAAACTTATATGACAAACATCAATAAATCATGACTTTTTATCATGGCCCCTCCAATATTAGGCTGAAAGAAAAAGAAGCCAAAGCTTTCCGTGGTGGTTTCGATTAATGGCTTGTGTTTCTTATCGAGAATCTCATTTCATACAAACTCAGCAAACTTGGGGCTTCATGATCTCTAGTCACATTCTCTCTCAATGGAAAACCACCAAATTAAACCTTAGGTAGGCTTACAGCACTGAAAGGAGGCAGAGTGTATGTGTTTTGGAGAAAACTGGTGCGAACTTAGACCACATATTAGGAAAAAAAATAATAATTCAGTTTAATAATTCTACGCAAAATGTGGCCCAGAAAACGGACACTAATATCCCTTATTTTTTCTGGCAGTTCCAGACTGTGATTACTACTCAATGTAAGGACCTCATCACGAGTGACCTCTTGGTGACAGCAAATCTACTGATTCCTCTGCACTAAGCTGGGATATTGGTCCAGCACTGGCACAAAACCAAATGTCTTCTGGACATTGTGGATCTTACAGTCACAAACATTGAGGAAAAAAAACCCTCAATGTAATGAATTTGTCATTCTCAAAACCATCTGAAATGTGTTTTTAAATAACGTGTCTTAGGAACTGATATTTGTGGTTCTTTTTTTTGGTCTTAGCTTCTAGTTTCTGAACCTTCAGATTGCCCGGAGGTTATATTTAGTCCATGTTTTATGCTTTCCTTCTCTGCCTTGAGGATTAGAAATCTACTTTGAAAATAAAACCTCGGAGTCTAACTTAATCACTTGACTCGAGAGGCAGGAGGTCTAGGACAGGAAGCAAATATTCCAAGAAAAACATTAAAATACCGGGAGTCGACAGAACTGCGATTTAACGGAGTTTAACTGAGAAGATCTAAGAGGACCATTTGCCGAGGCAGTCAAAGGCTCTGAAGGGAAGTCAAAGTCCAAGGGACTTTCCTCAAGGGGTTATCAAACTTAAATAAGATGAAGCTATTTTGATTTTGAGCAACACACCAGCGAGACCTTATTTGGAATATTCTCTGATGTGAGAGGAAGACAGCCAAGAAATCAATACAGTTCAGCTTCGGAGACGTGTGTGCTGAGGGGATGACCACTCGACCTCTTCACTGAGTGCCTGAGAACAACGAGAAACCTCTTGAAGACTAAACTACCCAGGCAAGAAGGATACTTGGAATAAAAGAGTGGCAAATTCAAAGCCATGATGCCAAGGTAAGAGAATCTGCACCAAAACGAAATGGCAGAACTTCTGTTTCTGCTGCACAGTGGTAGGAAAGCGCTAATCCCAACAGGTTTTTGCTCCATTTGAGAAATTAGTTGCCTAATTGGGTGCAGGCAACCAGCCCCATTGATCTCAGCAGCCATTTTCAGCTTCTGACGTGCATAGTCTGGATTCTCTCTTCATCAGCTGTGTAGGGAATATTGCTGCTATACTCCGAGTAATGTGATTTTTTCTATACCGATCAAATATGGCTTGTGGGCAAAGGTCCAAATCGGAACGTTCTCACTGGCCCTTGGGTGTTTGCCCAGGCCCCCTGACTGCAGCAGTTGACTTGATGAGAGATGTATGGTGAGAAGCCCTGGAGAAACCAGGCTACATGAAACCTCTGGCATTGCGAGGAGAGCAGTGTGTTGTCCAGGAAGAGAAGCGTGTGAACCCTCCTCCCCAGTCAAGGATTTCACTGTTTGTAAAAGATTCAGTCTCCAGCGGAGGAACGTGACCTTTGGGAGACCGAGCGGCTTCACCAGCTTCCAATTCTTTCAGCGGGAGCTCCGCATTTTGCATAGTTCCGTAAGATTGGTTTTATCGATTACCCTGAATGGCGCTGGGCAAACGCAAGTCGACGGCTCTCCCTCTTCTGCTTCTGTTTTGCTTGGCCAGTAATGAGATGTACAGAGGAATGATTATACATGGATCTGGCTGGCTTATGACATCAATTGCTGAGACAGGAGGTTACTCCCCAGTTAAATACACGTCTGAATTCTCTAATACTCAGGTCTTTACCCTGACCTCTGCGGAAGATCCAACTTGCTGTAATATTTTGACAATTCCAGCTGTGCACGATCCCAATGCATACTTTAAATTGTCCTTTTCTTTAAAGCCCTGTCAATTTAAACCTGTCCCTGGACATGGGCAGATCCAGAGCTGTCTGTCTTATGGAAGTGGAGGCTCTTGAAGCTTAAAACAAAGAGCTTAGGCAAGACAAACTTGCATGCAGTTGAGACACGTGGCTGGAATACCGAAGCAACACGCTCCTGAATCATGAAATCTGTATTTCTCAGCGTGGCGAGGATTATTTGGGAGACGACAAACATATTTTTTGGTATGAAAGCAGAAATGTGTGCTACAAAGAGACTATTTATAATGCTGCTTACCTCCCAGATAGCCACGTAAGAGCTATCAACGGGAGAGAGTCCTGACAACAAGCTAATGAGCTCCTGCTGCTCGATAAATGTCTTCGCTTTGCTTCAGCGTTTCTTTGTGCAGTGGGAGGGAGACAGGGATCCTAGACAATGTTCTAGCGCAGTCATTTTAATCCATTTCTACTCATCAATTTAGCATGACATAGAAGAAAGGAAGGCACGGGAGCTTTTGCGATGCCTGATACAAGTAAACAAGAGTTGCCCAATGTATAATTACTAAATTCTCTGCTTTTAAAGTTAAAATAAAAGCAATCAAAGAACTGCCCTTCCGGGAAAGTAATCTGGCTTGAAAAGGATTTATTTTTCTGTTTCTCTAATTCACTTTCCCCTCATTGTATCTGTAAATAAGTTATGAGGTATCCTGCTAAATGGCTTTCTGTAAGATTAGAAGTAGGAATAAGACTGGAAGCTGCTTTTGATCCAGTTGTTGAAGCTGCCTATTTGTGATGAGAAGTGCTGGGAGAAGGTGCAGACTTTTTACAGAACGTATCTCTAAAATAAGGCAACGCTATTAAAGTAATAAGAATTTATGGCCCAGGATAGACTGGAATTAAAATCATAGAATCACAGAAGGGTTTGGGTTGGAAGGGACCTCTAAAGGTCCCTTAAAATAAAAATCTATTCCAAACTTTAGGACTTTCCAGAAAACCATCCTTCCCATATTTTAATTCCAGACTCGTGTGTTCCCTTAGCTCCATCAGTTACCATCCTTCTACGGTCTCCACTAAGAGCATTAAACTATCCCTGGTGTTACCACTATTCTTTCGCTGTCCTGATGAACCGGCGTCTGGCAACTGGCACCGCTCCGTAGGCTGCACTCAAACGGAATCTCACTCTTACCTGGTTTATTTTGTTTTCTTTTTTCTTTTTTTCTTTTTTAATTTGAACTGTACGTTTTTAATCCTAGATTTGCTCACAAAAAGGGTAAGTCGCAATGAATAGGTAAAGGGAAGGCTTCTGGGACGCAGCACGAACACAGCCAGAATCCTTAAGCAGTCTATCGGTGGATTACGTCAACTCAAAGATGGATTTTGCTCCCTCTGGCTCATCAAATAATCTGATTAGCCGGCGCTGATTATGCTCGGCATGATGTACTGTCTTCTGCAAAGCCAACACAGAACATCTCCTCTCTGTTGCCTCATATGCTCCTGGGTAGTCTCCTTTTACCGTCAATTCCCTTTTCACTTTCACCGGCCGCTGGCGGCTGCTAACTTTGGCTCGGATTAGGGGCACGTTAATGCCACCTGATAATTCTGCCTTGCTACGTAGGAGAGGTGGTGTGCTCACCTAAAGCACAGAAATCCAGGAGTTCTTGCCTCTCGGCTTCACGGCCAAACGTACGGCCACCGAGTTCAGCATCGCTGACTTGGATAGGATATTTGGCGAGGGGTGATGCCATCGGTCGGGCTCAGAAAAGGCAGGGCTCACAGGAGGGAGCTACTCGACCTGGGCATGAAAAGCAGTGGTTGTGTAACGTGGTATTTTTCTCTAGCCTGTTAGTGGCGTTGGAGGAGTCGGTGATATGCTCACCCCACAATTCTGTCAACACTTCTGCCTCTGCTGGCAGGACCATTTTGGAGGGGTCCTGGTGTTTGGTAGTAGTTCAGTCTGTCATTGTTGAGGCTAAGGGAGATGCTGGCCATTGCACAGAGGAATCCAGCTTCTTTCGGCCTGACATTTCTATACAGCAATTACTTTACGGATTTTAGTCCATTTTTTCTCAGGGGTTTTTGTCTCAAGCCCTCACAAATGTCTTACATGCCCCTGAAGGGACTCAGGCTGCTGCTTCCTTTTATAGTTGCATTGTTACTCGTCATTGTCCTCCCTCACGACTCGCTTTAAGAGTGCATTCAAACAGCTCTTTGCCTGGCCCATTTTATTTTTCTTTCCCCTTTGTTTTTAATACTCTGTTTCACATTTTTCTTCATTCTCCCTCTCTTTTTTTCTCCTCCTCTCTTTGTCCTCCCCCCCCCCTGCATTCTTCTGCTGTGACAGACCTGCTGATGCATGCTTAGAGCAGCGGCAGCAGCCACGCTGTGCTCACCATCTGGGACGGGCAGATCCTGCTGCCTCCCGGAGTCTCCAGAACCATGAACTGAATGCACACGCTGGACTACAGCCACCCCATCGCCTCCCGGTTTCCCATTTTTCTCTACATCTTGTGGCCATCGAGCACAGGCTCCTTCACCTACTCAGCACCGGCCCAACTGAGGACAGGTTGTAAGAATCCCCGATCATGTGGCTTAAACCCTCCCGCTGGAAAGCTCGATCTTGATGGATTTACTCCTTCCCCCCCTTCCTCTGATCCCTGTGGAACCAAAGAGAAAGGAAGAAATAGGTGGTGCACTTTGAAGCTTTCAGTAGAAGTGCTCCCCACTTCTAACCCTTTACTTTTTGCTGTTGAAATACATTGAACTAATCAACACGGGCAAGCGTAGGGTCCTGCACCTGGGGAGGAATAACCCCCTGTACCAGTACAGATAAGGGGGTGACCTGCTGGGAAGCAGCTCTGTGGAGAAGGACCTAAGAATCCCGGTGAACAACAAGTTCACCATGGGCCAGACATGTGTTCTCATGGCCAAGAAGGCCAATGGTTTCCTGGGGTGCATAAGGAAGTGTGGCCAGTGGGGTGAGGGAGGTTCTCCTCCCCCTCTACTCTGCCCTAGTGGGGCCACCTCTGGAGTGTTGGGGCCAGTGCTGGGCTCTCCAGTTTGAGAGACAAGGAGCTACTGGAGAGAGTCCAGCGGAGGCTGCGGAGCTGCTGCGGGGCTGGAGCATCTGTGTGGGCAGGCAAGGCAGAGCCCTGGGGCTGTGGAGCTGGAGAAGAGCAGCCTGAGAGGGGAGCTGAGCAATGCTGAGCAAGA
Organism: Todus mexicanus; assembly: GCA_013389965.1. Taxonomy (NCBI): domain Eukaryota; kingdom Metazoa; phylum Chordata; class Aves; order Coraciiformes; family Todidae; genus Todus; species Todus mexicanus. The sequence goes on from WEIS01093891.1 coordinate 11,062, forward strand.
GCTCAAGGGCCCGCGGGGGGCAAGAGGCTGGGGCCAGACTCTGCTCAGGGGTGCCCAGCGCCAGGCCAAGGGGCAGCGGGCACCAACTGGGTGCCAGGAGGTTGCAGTTGAGCAGGAGGAGCAACTTGTTTGGGGGGAGGGTGTTGGAGCCTGGCCCAGGCTGCCCAGAGAGGTTGTGGAGTCTCCTTGTGTGCAGAGATTCCAAGCGCGCCTGGACACTGCGATGCTGGGCCCCTTGCTCGGG
>WEIS01093892.1:8628-19418 GCA_013389965.1 Todus mexicanus
AATCCTCTAGCAAACTACACACTGAAAGTAGTACCTAAATCTGCTGGAGGAGATCCATTATCTCTTACCATTCACCACACTCAGCACAGGTACTTTGCTAACCAGAATTTAGTCCAGAAGACTGAAGAGCTTTCAAATCTACAGCGTGCAAAAATCAGAAATTCTAGCTAATGCATATAGTTCCTAAAGCTGCTCTAACTTGGCATCATTCTTAATAGGGAGCATTCTGCAAATCTTCACGCGCTTACAAATTTATTGTTTGAAAAGCATGTGATAGATTCTTTTAATGCTTGCTATTGGAATCATAGCTTAACATCACCTCTCTCGTGTGTGCTGTAACACAAAGTTATGGCTGATAATTTAAATGTAAAATAGAAGGAATTCAAAGTTATAGTTCACAGTATCAGCACCTCAGATGTATTGCATACAGATACTGAGGCATAAATTTAGAATTAGAAACAACGATACAAATCATTAAATATGAACAATGGCCAACCTGTCCTTAGTGGAAATCATGAATACCTTCTTTAATATTTCTACATTTCCAAATCAACTGTCAGCTGCAAGGTCAATTCCTTTTTCCCAGCACATTAGCTATATATATTTCATAGATGTGGAAGGGCAAATGAAAACACCAAATTTACCTTTCTAACTCATTAGCTGGGAATATTTTTACTGCATGCACTAATCAGCATCTGTATTTCCTAGGCTAGACATAAGAGAAGAAGTCACATGAAAAAATACACAGCTTTCTTCTTGCAAATGTTTAGCTAAAACCCTTCTGGCCCCTAAGAAAATGAGATAACTACTTGGTTCTAACAAGAAGGAGGCGAAGCAGGACCAACTTGGCTGGCTCACAGTTGTGTGCCTCAGCCATGAGACACTGGGTCACATAATCTTCCCCTCTGAGGAAGAAGACAGTACATGCCCCTGTCTTAAGCAAAACAAAGAATATCCAGCAAGGTAAAATCAAGCACTCACTGAGAGCTTCCCAGTGGCTTGCCAGGGGACAGAGCTGACTACACACAGAGCCCCAACAACAGAGCTGTAGGTGTCCGTGCACCACACTCAGCATCAGCACAAGAGCACACAATCTGTAAGCTATTTCACAAGAACCCAACTACTCACATACTCTGTAGCAGACACCATCCAATTCACAGGTTCAATTATCAAAAGAAACATACAGGTCATCTCGTGACATCAGTTATGCTTCTCTTGTTGCCAGTCTGTCCTCTCATAGGCATGCACGCTTCCACAGTCCTAAGATGAGACATTTCTTACTCTTCCAGCATCATGCCAGGAAGGACCACCCATCCTGAAGCGTAGTACTGCGTTACAACATTCATTTGGAATTCCCTTTCAATTTCCTCATTTGAGACAGTTTTATTAAATTATTTAGACTTCTTATATATTAAACATCAGCTGAGCAAATCCAGAAAAAAGAAAAAGAAAAGAAAGGGGAATCTGTTATATCTGTTATTACCCTAAAATCCTCCTACTCTTTAAAGTGTGAATCCAGACTGTTCAAATCCACAGCTAACAGCCAGCCTTTCAGCAGAGTGAGAGGAGAAGCTCATCCTTTGGAGACCTCCAAAGGCAGCCTTTGACTACAGAATCACCGCTTTCCCCCGTCAACCCAGCACATGCTACCACCACAAACATCAAGCCCAAGACACACACACACATACACAAAATGAGACCAGTTTTCCTCTTAGCAGTTCAGAGGACTCAAAGTGCAATGATCCTGAATGATCTCACCACAAACTGCTCTGATGTATATTGGCAAAACTGAGAAGGGAGGCAGCAGGAGGAGCCCAAGATACAAGATTAAGAGCCACCAACAGTGTTACTCGTCCCTGTTATGATCGATACAATTTTCTATTGATTTATTGAGAATGTCTGTAGCTCTTTAGACTTACTTTGGAGACCTTCAAAGAAGATGAACCTTGAGACCAAACTGTATGGCATTTTAAATAGCAAAACAAACAGCAAATGCAGGATGAGGCGTTACTACAATGTAACTCAGCACGCCAGTGTTTATGGCAATGTAGAACACACGCTGGCTAAGGATGTGTTAAAAACAGCATTAAGATCAACTATATGACAGGTGCAGTGCTTGATTTAAACGCATTTACAGGACTAAAGATGCCAATTTACTGCCTAAAATTTACCTCCAATAAAGATGCATCCACTTATGCAACTAAAAGAGCACTGATCTGTAGGCAAAGTGTAACCCTTTCATAGCAAGGCACAGGTGCAGAATAGTTTGATTCTGCCATACAAGAGTCAGAAAGCAGAAAGGAAGTTTATCACCCAAATTTTACTATTGTAAAAATTTTACAATATTAACTCATTTTTTTTACAATTCAAAATTTTACTATTGTAAAATTTATTTGTAAAATTTACTATCCACTAGAATATACTTACCTTAGCAATTTGGATTCACGTTTGGTCTACTACTTTTTAACAGTGCAAATACGGAAAGAGAAAAAGAGTCTATGTTTCTTTTAACATCACAGGAAACTTCCTTATTTTCCTTTATTTCCCCTGCTTGCAAAGCTTTAACATAGAGACGCATTATATTGACTAGCAGATACATTTATTTAGAGCTGCCTCTGGTTTACGACATGTTTATAAAGCAACAGGGACATTAAGAATTACTCAGGCCCCATTGTTGATATTGTATTCAACAACACAAAAATAAAGAAAACCACAACAAAACCCCAGTACACCAAAACGTCAGGCACACAATGTCAATCAGAAATCAACTGCACAGTAATTCAGGACACAGATCCTGACAAGACCATCAGAATTTGAACTCTGTGGTCTCCACTGTAAAAGAAATTTGCTACTCAAGCCCAGAGAATAGTGCTGACTGGAGTAAAGGCGGACCAGTTGTACCTGCATTACTACAAACTCTGGAGAGACTTCATTTTGACCTGTATCACTGGTACGATTGCTAATCACAGAAAAAGTGACTGAAGAGCAGCCAAGGAAACAAGACTGCCCTGCAACGTTCAACCAAAAGCCAGATCACCTGGAGTAAGCCTGAACCAGAACCATGTGGAGTTCCCACCGCTGCTGCCTGCTGTTTGCCAGGTGGCATTCTGAAACCTTCGGCTTCCGGCAGCAGAAACACAAGCCAAAGATATTAGACATTTTGAGGAGGAGGCACAAAACGTTTGGTACCATACATATCACACCGGTACTCTGCATGTGCATGTGTTCGTGCACGTGCACGCCTATAGCGACCTATGGTGACCCTCACACACTCCAGGTATGCTCATCAGCGATGCACCATGTCCCTTCTGCACAAAGGATTTTGCCACATATGTGGAACTGCTACTTCGGTGATCCTTCATCTTTTATTCCCCACTGTAAAAATAATGGCAAAGTCTAGAAAAAACAAGTTTCTTTAAGGCAGGCAGTTGGATACTGTGCATAACGTGGTTATTTGCTGGTACAGGCCTCCTCCTGCAACTTCTGTCAGTGGCAAACTGAGAAAAATAAAGTATGAAAAAGATGGCAAGCAAACCCCATTCAAAGCATTCTGCATCCTTGTGTTCTCACAACAATGCCTCACACAAGCCTTCCTTTCCCACCTCTTCCCTAAACAGCAGTTTGAACAGAACTAGACAGCTACAAGACTAGCAAAAATCAAAATGTTAATTGCTACTGTTGCCTCAGTAGTTTCAAAACCAGCAAAGAAGAACAAATAGGAAAATCAGGACTGGCAAAGTGCCACACTCAGGATCCACACACACACTAGGATGGCTACCATGAGACAGCTGCCAAATGGTTGGGGGTTTTTTTGCAATTCTTTCTTAACAAAGTTAACTCTACTCGATACAAATGGAAACCATAATACACGGATAGTGCAACTCTAGTGCTGGGAAAAACCCTTCAACTGAGCAGGAAAGCCTTCATTTCTTGTGATTGCAGTGAGCCCAACTAACAAGCATCCACAGCATTAGTACAATTGAACTTAGAGAGAGAGCTTTTGGCAAAAGACTACAACACTTAAAAGCACAAAAGCAAAGATTATCTGATCTTTAAAGAAACTGGATCAATATAATGGGCTCCTGTAACAAAAAAGATGGACACCTCTTATTACAACAGGAGATTTTTATGGCTCATTTTTGTCTATTTGTTTAACTATTTGCTTTTATTTTACTGTATGCTTTTATTATCTTGTCTTTTATCATCTATTATGATTAAGTTACATGCTTTGCAGTAAATTCATAAGGAAATTGTATGTTCCCAAATTTGGTCACTTTAATTGCTTGTTTTAAAATTGTTTTAAATTGCTTCTTTTTGTCAAAGAAAAGGTTTTTATCCAGTACTGAGAGATGGTATCGTGACCTGACCATCCTTTTCAGCTGTCTCCAAGAGACCCCCCACAATCCTGCAGAACTCTCTCTATCATGGTACCAGAGGTTTATTGTGACACACATTTGGATACATGACAGCAAAAAAAGCACCTTCATATTTAGAATATAACAGAACAGTTAGGTTCTTACACAGACGAGTCTGTACATACAGAGCTTCCAAGCACATCCTTTTTAAATTCCACTCAGGTTCTAAAAAACATACCTATGGTAAGAAAGGCAGTTTTCTGGCTCCAGTGAAACTGAGGTTTGAGTTGATTCAAAGGCAAGAATACAACCATTAGGACTGAAACAGTGGCAACAGCAAAACCTAACCACAATCCCCACTAACCACATCCAAAGAGAAAAAAAGGAAGAAGCGTTATCACCAGAAGTTGATTATGTACTTGGCTGCAGTGAAATCGCAATTGCTGAAAAGCAAACTAAGCTCAAGGTGATTAAAGGGGCCAAACTACTTGACGGCATTACTCTGGCTGTTTGGACCAGTATGTCCCAACAAGTGCTGATTAATCAGGTGGTTTATTGGATATGACAGCTCCCAGAGTGAGGACAAAAGATCATATCAGCACCAAAGCCAACCGATTGGAAGCATTTTACAGTCGGAGGAGTAAAAGATGGCTTCAGTATCAAAGAATATATACAATTTTAGAATAAGGCTTATACAAAGCCAAAGGATCTACCTGTGTTTATGCCCCAGAGTGCTCTGTGCATGAGGCTACTGGGTAAACCCCTAACCTGCCCCATCTGACAACTGGCCTTTATGGTTGATTTTTCCCACTTAATAGTCAGTTGCAGTCAGAGGTTCAGTATGGAATCAAAACAAAAGCAACACTGTAAAATAGAAACAGCGAAACAGAAATGTAAACCAAAAATTCATGGGTAGGTATCAGGGACCGGAAAACAATAACGGTGAAATAATGTGGGTTTAAGTTGAGACTATTCACAACGAGGCAAGTGTGCAAAACGAGCAGTATGGACAATTTTGGTATTTGGCAAGAGTTCAATACTTGTAATGACCAGGAGAAACCCAATTGGTCTCCCGTGGAGGCAGCTGCAGACTAACACATTATCACGATGGCAACAGAGAAGAGGTCATCAGGAAGTGAAGAAGCCATTTGGAGAGTGTCCTAAATTATGGAGTGGGAAAAGGGGGTCTAATATCCCAGAAAGATCAGGAGGATATCTAGAGCCATTAATCTTCCTGCTGGGTCACTCTATGTGGCTCAATTCAAGCTGCACTCTGGGACTTCCTTAGCATTTATATTGTTGCAGACATAAAATGGGTATCACCATGTGGTAGATGACATTTTAGGTAGCTCATCTTCAATGCTGGAGAAAAGGACGTTTAAGTAACTACTCACACACACAGTGGACTGTCTGTAGTGGACTGAGATTACTTTTTCTTCTTTCTTACATCCTAGAACTTCACTGTAGAGTTTCATTGTAACAGAAGATAAAATTTCATCCAATTACTTCCTGTGACACTGATCAGAGATGACAACTCAGAAGCACGACTTGAAACTGATGCTTCAAGATCTTTTCCCACCAAAGCAGCAAGACAGTAAGCTCTGTGATCAAGGACTGCACAGACCACGCCGCATCCCAAGGTAAAGTGTTCAAGAACTACATAAATCTGAGAACAGAAGATGATTCTGAAACTAGCGTTTAACACTGTATCCTATATTTTCCTGGCTGTTTACAGGATCTGCATTTACATTCAGTATTCATTATCTCAACAAAATATCTGCATGATATTGCATAATCCTTAATTTAGGAAAAATTACTAATTGTGAAAAAAGGTGGATTTTTTTTTTTTTGCCAGGGCAGACACATACCAATGTTGGCTCTGACAAAGCCTAGCAAGCCTTTTTCTTGGATCAGCGCCATTCAACACTGCCTAATTTCTCTCTCTCCAAACTATAAAACGTCAATCCTCTACAACATATGGTGAAAAAACTCAGACATCTAAGACCTACTTAGCAAAACAACAAATTTAAGACACAAAAGCAGAAAGGCAGGGCCTGGCTACCAGAGGAAAGGAAGTGCCCATCCATCAGCCAAACTACTTCTGTGAGAAACAACAGTGTTACAGAGGGAACTTTTTTCTGCCTGTGTTTTCTCATGTGTAGTTTTTTATCTTTCTATACCATAAACCACCTGAAAGACAGACTGCAGAGCATCCAGTGTTGCAACTGCAACTGCACTGGGCTCTCCCACCAGGGCAGTACATATCAATTTATTACAGTTTTATCTCGTGATCACGGCATTGATTCCAACACAGCAAAACTTTCGTCCTCTTATTTTTAACACAAGTACGACTGTGCAATACAACCGCCTTTTCTCCCGCCTGTTATACAGGTGTCGTTCCACCTTCTCTGCAACTGCTTTAACTATTGGAATACTTTGATCTGAAATAGGAGCACTTCATTTAAACCTTCTCCTAAATTTCCTACTCAGGTTTTCACATACACCTTCAAAACAATGCATGTTAATGTTGACATTTTCTGTATTTAGTTTGAGTTTCTGGAATCTCTCAGGGAAAAATATGGATTTTTCAGGTTAGCTTCTTACTGTTCTGATCACACAATATTTGCTCTTATCTAATACAGAGACTCAACTCAGAGGTAAGAAAAAATGCCTACAAAACCTTTGGAACCATCAGTCAGAAGAGCAAGATCCTATGAGTGTCCTCACCAAGAACACAACATCAGCATGTATTCATAATTTCTTAGATTGTAAAAAAATCCAATGGAAAAGCCATTAAGAAATGCCCAGAAGTAAAGTTTGAATGACTAGCATGGTGACAGACTCCTGATCAAATGAAACCCAGCAGAAAGCTGAGACTCACCAACTCCAGCTCTCGCTACTATTTGTTTAACGATGAGAAGCTTAAAAATTAGCAATTGTTTGAAACACGTTCTAGACCTTTTCCTTGCAATTCCTGGTTTTGGAATCATAACCTCTGCTTTTTGTATCCTGAACCTTCCTGGCCCAGGTGTTGGACACACCGGAGGGTTGAAACCAAGCATGTTGCAAACTGTGAAATTCTGCAGAGCGTTTGTAACGCTGCTCACAGCCACAGCCGCGTCTGGCCCTGCAGTCGTCGTTACACCATCTACCTGAAAAGTGGTTTAGCTTTGCATGTTTGCCCTTTAACACAGCCCAAGACTTTCAGCTCAGCCTGCTGTAAGAATGCGCCCTCACACCCTTCTCTCCGAATCAGAGAGGCAATTATTTTAATGGATAGGAATTTGCTTGGCCATTTTTATGACATGTCCCTGACTGACTGCAGCCAGTCTCCTGCTGACACACACTCCCAGTTAGTGGCTCGGTGTTTTCCACTCCAGGCACTTATCTTAATTTTAGGGTGCGGGATTGCACAGGTAGGCACTAAGGCACCTGTCAATCTCAGATTGTGTTTTTACCTTGTTCCTTTCAGGGCATCAGCTGCAAAAACATCTTGCCATTTGGAAACATGGGATTTAAGAACTGCATCCAAAGTTGCGAAATGCTCTGGGGTTTTTGACGGGCTTTGAGAAAACTGTCATAGAGCTTTAGATTTGTGTAAGTGTCTCAAGTTAGACACACTTCAAACAACTTTTCAATTTCTGAAAGATACATACTTGCAAAATACCTAACAGTTTCTTTCCCCTTGAAAAGAGCCTAATAGTCAATACCTCCTAACACATCTCAGAAACTGTCTTGAATTTCTGAATATTCACTAAAAATTCCATTTATAACTACTCCTACTTCTAGACAGGTTCTCAGCAAAAAAACAATCTGGAGCAAAAGAGTAGAAACACTCAACTGCACCTACTTGACAAAAAAAATAATAGCATTTTATACTATGACAAGCATACTTTTGGCATTCGCTGTTGCTTGATACCCAGTTGTAACCCATCCTGTGAAACAAACACAACCGTTTCTTTCTGCTCTTCAGAATGTTACACGTGCTTCAGCACCGCTGTGATATAGCACTGTAAATCCCAGTAGCCCCGAACTGTTTTCCCGTGTCAGGTAAGGTTTCCTTTCAGGTTACAGTCCTTTTTCAGTGCATCAGCTTAAAGGACATAGATAATATTCTCTTATTTGCAGCAAGTTGTAATTTCTGGCATATGAAATTTGAGCAAAATAATCCCATCATGAAAGGAAAGTGTAATAAATACTGCAAGAGAACTTCATAACCAGTTTCCTGTTTAATCATAAAAGCATACATTCAGAATAGGTGATAAAAACCAGTATCTACTAATAATAGATTCAAGAATACACAATATAAAGTTTCAGAAGTGGCATTATACTTTCAAGGAGAAGGATTCACGCTGCAAAATAATGATGGGCACTGAAAAATTCAAGTATTTCACTAAAAGATTAAGCTACTCACAAAAAAGTGCAACTAAGCAAAGAATTAAAAACAAAGCAATAATAAAAGATGAGACCTCATCAATGACTTGGGAAAAGGTCCTCAGAGATAGGAGCTTTTTGCTTTCAGCTCAAATTCTGCACAATGCAGTCAACAGAAGATCTGCCACAGATGTAAATATCTCAAATAAACACTCAGACCAGCCAACATTCCGGTTGCTATTCTTGTAAGCCTTCTCCATGCACCTGTCTCCTAACTCTTCGGTTTTATTCACATACATGAGACCACAGCATCCCCCGTCTCCCACATGACACTGGAAGGAGTCAAGAACCAAGAAATCAGTAGAGAGAGTTCCGACAGATGCATCAAGTAAACCCAGCCAAAAGAAAAACGTTTTTCAGCTACTATATTTCTCTCAAGCTGTAGTATTATATATCAATCGTAATTACAGAAGATTCATCTTTTGCAGACTAATACACCTTTCGGACAAGCGCATGCTTAACGTAGCCGTGCCTTCCAGAACTGTAAACAGTATTTCTTCCTGTGGCCAGCACTAGGAATTCTATTTTACCATATATAATGCTTATGATTAGATTTAAAAATCAAATAACGCCATTTCAAAGCTACAGCATGATAAATTAGCGATGGTGAATTAAGTAACTTAGCCATGGGTCTCTTCTGTCCTGTTTGTGCAATGAGCTCAACTTCCCCCAGTGCAAGTGAATTCTGAACAGCTCCTCTGGTCTTGAACGAAGCTTACCTGTCTGCACAAAGTGAGACCAAGGGTACATTCCCATTAAATCCCTCCTAAAAACCAGGCAAGAGTCTAGTCAAGCCAGCACATATATGCAGGGCTGGCAGAGAAGCAGCAGGTCCCCCAGAAAGCAATAAAAACTAGTGGAACAGACACTGACTGGGCAGACCAGAGGGAGAGACAGTTTGGAGAGAATGAGAGGAAATTCTTTAGAAGAGAATTATCCAGAGCATATACTGAGGAAAAAAAATGATGAAGGAAAAAAACAGCAAAAGAAGGAAGAAAAGAGGAGAAGGGAAATAGAAGAAGTACATAAACATCCATCAGAAATGACACCGGTATGAGCTGATCCTGCCCTGGGCAGAAAGAGCGGCTACATGAGTGGCTGAGTCCCCTCTGGCCTCGCTATTCCATGTTTAACTTCAAAGGGGCTTTGTGCAGGACTGTAGCTTGGGAAGCAAAGAGAAACTTCAAAACCCACCAGTGCTGGCAGCCGTGGCCTAAGGACACAACATCCTCTCTCCTTTGCAGCCCGTCAGTCAGGGATTGCATACATGCAGAGTGCGAAGGCATCACTACCATCGCTCACAATGCTGCGAACCGGACCTTGTAATCCTCCACAGGAACTCATAGTCTGTACTGGAAATGTCTCACAGTGTGCATGAGAATTAACAACCCTGCTCTCTTCCTCAACATTTGACTCCTGCCAGTATTTCTGTCATTTAAGGATACCCCTTCATGACAACCAGGAAAGCATCCTCAGCACATCAAGGACACCGAGTACTTCAATTACAGGAACTATAAAAATCATCAACATACTGTGAATTTTATTCATTATGTTTGTCAGCTCTATTACCGATACTGAGTTAAGTACTAATAGGCAAAAAAAAAAAAAAAGAAATATAGCCTTGACACTGTAAGCACAGCCTTCGTTTCAGGAAATGCCAAGTCCTTTGTCTAATGTATTTAACAGAAGAATAAATTGTAAACGCAACAACTTGGGTAGCCAAGCCTTTAAAGCCTACATCAGATAGATTAGTAGCTCTGGACTACAATCAGAAATGCTACGTAAAAAGAGGTTCCCGAAAACTCAGTAACTCAAAATCATTCACGTCAAAGAAAACAGAAATAAACTAAAATACCATAGTCTGGGCTATTCTAAATTGCTACTACAATCCCAATAAGTGGAGCACGTGATACCAAATACTTTCCTGAAAACTAAATGATCTATAGGGATTCACATTGAAAATTCACACCCACAGCTCCCTCTTCCCCCCCACCCCCCCCC
>WEIS01093893.1:2562-13978 GCA_013389965.1 Todus mexicanus
TGTACGCTGCTGAAATGGGATGACAAATTAAGAAGGGGCATATTGGCAGGTGGCTCGGGCCTCATTCTGCTAATGCTGCTGCTGTTAGGCTTGCTGCATAGCACTTCATCTTGATCACCCCATATTCTGGATAAAATTCTACTGGCTGCAGTGATGTAGAGCTCTGAAGACAGGTTTGGATGAGCCAAAATGGAAAACTGCTAAGGGAAACCTGGCCTGTGTTGGGGGTGCAGTGGTTCCAAAAGGCTCTGGATGCTGCCAAATTCAGCCTGAAGCATGAGCACCCAGCGTAAAAGATGTAGCTGAACCTGTGAAAGTTGGAAGCAGTTCTGCAGCTTGCTTTCGATAACTCCAAGTCTATTCTGTCTATTCTGTGCTGTATTACTTACATTTCCTTATTTTTATATTTCAGTCAAAAACTAAACCCAAGAGAGTAAAAGCGATTTACAACTGTGTAGCAGATAACCCAGATGAGCTAACTTTTTCAGAGGGAGATATTATTGTAGTCGATGGTGAAGAAGATCAGGAGTGGTGGGTGAGTATTTCGCATTTTTCTATTAACACATTTTGAACGGAACAAATGAAATCTAGATGTTGACACTGATTTTAGAAGATCCCCCGTCTAGGGTAAAAAACAAGAAAAGCTTCATCTCACAGAAACCAAATTCTAGAAATTTATTTTATTCAAAAAAACGTCAAACTTCAGACACGTTTTTATCTTTTCACATTCAGAAAAAAAGGTAAAATCTGATTTGTAGGGTTCACAATACACCATGAACATGATTTCTGTGATTCAGGAAATTCTTGTCGTCAATTTAAGACTCTGCTACTATTGTGGGCCTCACAAGACAGCTTTGTATTGTCCTAATTCTTCAGCTAACTGAGGTTGAGAAATGGTGTATTTGAGCTGGGAAACCATCTCAACTATTTATATACCAGAGCACGAAGACACTTGCTTCGCTTTGTTAGCTAGTGAAGAATAGAACTTTAAATTGTGTCTAAATTGACAATAACGCTGTACAAACACAAACAGATCCATGTAAAATGTGAAACCGTTGAAGCTTGATCCATCCTTTTACTTTTTGCTGACTGCTAAGCTGGGAAGCAGAAGCAACTTACTGGGCAGAATATGGGCTGCCAGGCATTACGGAGGGCGCTGAAATGAAGCAGCCACTGCTTATTTCATTAAGAGGTGGTACTTTCAAAGAATTAGATAAAACATTTAAATCAAAAATGCCTGTAGCTGGAAACCAAATGCACCCTGTAGGACTTGATTTTCCCATTCACGAAAGAAAACCACCACTGCTGCAGAAAACATGTAAGGAGAGGCTGGTCATACTAGAGGCAGGAAGGTCTCTGGTACTTGTTTTGGTGATGCTGAAATGCCATGTGGAGATTAACTTGAAAAATACCTGGACTCTTTCAGATTGGTCATATTGATGGAGATCCCAGTCGGAAAGGAGCTTTCCCTGTATCATTTGTGCACTTTATTGTTGACTAAATTGCTACTGATAAGTGGAGACATTTCTCATTTCCAGCGGTCACAGAGATAAGTTTTGCTTTATTTCATTTCATCTTCCTATCTGCAGACACCTTGCCAGAGCACTGCCCAAGTCCTAGGTACTGTACCGTACTTTTTTACTGCCATCGTTCTGATTTTGGGACTTTGAAACTTTTTTTTCTATGTGAAAACTTCTCACGAGCAGTTTACACTTTAAAAAACCCAACTCTTTCTGTATTTTTCAAGGTGAACTGAAAAGCTTTAACAATCAAAATCCGTGTAAGTGTGTGAACATCACAACATTATGAATGTTTTCAATCAATTCACTGTAATTTTATTCTCCTTTTTGTAACATGACAATACCACGGTTCAGTTTTGCTTCCCCAGTCAAAGAAATTGTGTGCATCTAACAGGGCAGTGAATTTATCCAGTTCTTGATAGCGTTTGAAGTGTTGGAACCAAAACATGCAAGCTGCTGTGTAGTTCTGAATTGGGACTCATTCAGCATCTTGACATACTGGCTGTCATCCAGAATGTCAACAATTGCAGAAGAAATCATTCTAATTGGGTGTCTTTGGCCAGGTAAAAGTGAAAAAGTATTTCAGTTTACCACAGGAGAAACTTCTTTCTTTCAGAATGGATGTAGATATTTGCTTAAAGTTATCTGAAATCTGTGTCAGTTGTTGAACTTTCTAGTTCTACTTTTGTGGGCTTGAGACTGTTTCATTTTTCTATGCTGCACGTGTGTAGAACCTGTTTTTTGAATGTTCTTTCTGTACGTTACATCCATTTTGGTCATGTAATGTGACTACTGCTGGTTAACTAAACTATGGCAATATTAACGAGTTACGACATTAACTCAAGGATATGAAAACTGCACTTCCTGAAATGTACTTAACTATGATGATGGATTGCAGAGCATTTCTTACACTTGTCTCATTATAGCGTTTAGATTTTGGTTTCAAATTCTTGCGTTTTCTTAAATCATCCAGTCCTGTGTTCACAGAGAGAACGTATTTGGTGGAACACTTAGGTAATTATCCTTGGTCAATAAGGTATCTGACACCTCACGATTACACTACGTTACGTTATGTTCTGTTCTATAAAATTTGTGTGCCACTACCTTGCAAACGATGGTTTGCTGACTCACTCTGTATTTATATGATATACCCACGTACATGGTAGCTACACTGTCGTTCGATTTGTTCGCTAATTTGTGAGCAAAGGCTAGGCCATGGATGGTTGGTTGATGGAATACGAAACACAGACACAAAGCTGATGTCATTTTGATGTTTGTATCTCGTGAAATCGTACCAGGTTTTGCTTATGCTACAGGAAACAGCTGATGGCGTAGGATAAAAAAAATCAATGTCTAGGTCACATTGGCTTTGATCATGTTTCCTGAATATTGTATCTCTAGATTTATCAAGAGAACATTGAATTTCCAACAAATTATATTTAAATTGGCCATCGGATATTGAACGGAATGGAAACCAGGCCACCGCCGTATATGCTGACTTGGAGAAAAACCACGTTGCGCTGGTGCTGGAAGAGCAACACTGATCTTACCTTGCTTTGCCTTTCCGAAATGGTACAGTTGGTTGGTAGCCTCTCAAGTGTGTGGGGACAGCCACGCGTATGCGTAACTTTCACTTCCTAGATGCTGTTGCTGCAGTGTAAAAGGGGAACAAACTGGAATGTTTTGAGATATTTTTGTTGCAAGTTGAAGCAGATTAGTCCGTATTTTCAAAGTTCCCAGTAAGACAATAGAGTACTAGTTTAGCACTACAGTTTTATTCCCTTCCTGATACGTTCAGTTTGCAACACTATTTTGTATGTTTCTATCCCTGATAGAGTCTAGAGAGTAAATGGGAATATTATTTTGCACAGATCTCCTAATGTACAGTATTTTTAACACAGAATCTTATAGTGTATGTAACAATTCCTAAAGTTAAACAATGATGCGAATTTTCCTTGAGTTCTGCTAGAAGAGGAATACACTTTAAAATGTCACAAACTTTGTTCACCGGTCACTTAAACTAGGAACATAACAACGCTACGTGCAGACAGATCAAATCTTGAGGACCAATACTGAGCAGCTAAGCAAAATTTATCCCCAGATTTTCCATGTTTCTCAAAGTTTGCTCCTCTGGCAGAGGAAAAAAGAAATTCTAGAGCCTGTAGATATCTATTTATAATATAAAATTTAGAATTTTAAGTCCAAAATTTTGGCATATTTCATACAACTTTTCAAATCAGATTCAAGTAATGATTCAACAATCCCGTTAACAGACGGACTATTAGGTTGCTGTGTTAACTGTTTAAAAAGGAGCAAGCGACACTTAAAATGCAGCTTAGAATGCTATGAGATGTATAATATTCAATTCAGTTGTTTTTATTTTGTTTAGTTGCAGAGCAACTGTATATATTGTATAACCTAAAATCAACTCTTATTTTCAATGTCCTGGATGCAGTGATTTATAATTAGAGCATGATTAATAAATTTTACTCTTGTTAACCAGTCAAATGTCTGGAAAAATAAAACTACTTTTAAAATCACTTTGGCTGCTTCTCTTATTCTGCATTGCTTAGGCAAAGGTGTTTCTTCAGTGTGTAAAATGGGAAATACAAGTAGCACCCAAGACAAAAAAAAAATCTACATCGTGTGGATTTTTAGCTGAATATAGAAACTGTGTAGATGGCGCACCTAAGGTTAGAGGTGTAAAGCACCAAATGACAACCTTTATCATAGAATCATAGAACTGTCAGGGTTGGAAGGGACCTCAAAGATTATCTAGTTCCACCCCCCCTGCCATGGGCAGGGACACCTCCCACTAGATCAGGTTGCTCAGCGCCCCATCCAGCCTGGCCTTAAAGCCTTCTGGGGATGGGGCTTCCATCACCTCCCAGGGCAACCAATTCCAGTGTGTCACCACCCTCACGGTGAAGAACTTCTTCCTAACATCCAATCTCAATCTACCCAGCTCTATTCCTCTGCTCTTGTTTGTTTCTTCCACTATCTAGATTAAGCAGAACTGAAGCCTGTATTATCAAAATGTTTTTCAGACAAAGAGATGGAAGCAGGTGTCAGTTTTATTTTACATTTCTACAATATTGACATTAATATACAAAACATGATTTAGGAAAAAAAAAGTTAAATACAAAATTCTTTACTGTCCTGGACACTGAAGATGATGGAGTCATTTCTTCAAGTCATATCTGGGGTGTGACAAAGTACCATATGCAAGGTTGCGTGGCTCATCTTTGCCCAGTGAGTCTTTCCTAGGTTTGTGCGTAGCCACAGCCAGTCTGTGGTATCACAAAGGAGCCCCCCCCTTTCCTCCACACACAAAGGCCTCTTTGTGCTACACAACCCTGTCCCCATGAAGAAAATCACGACTTCTCTGACATTAAAACTGAATCAAAGGCTGTAGACAACACTTTGCAAATGGCTTGTGCTTGTTCCTAAAAAAATCCAAAACACGCACATTAACACTTTCTGAAGAACTTCCAAATGTCATTTAAAGCAGAATGGGACCTTTATTGGTTTTTAGGCAGAGACATGCAAAAGGGAGTAGCACGAGTGAGAATAAATTTGATTTCTGTGGTCTGCAGTCACATGGGGGGAGCTTGTTTTAAATGAGCTCTTCTGAAACATGTCAGAGTTGCTAGCTTTCATCACAGCACCACACTAGCATTCAGAAAGTCAGTTCTTGTGTTCCCGCAGTGCTGCCAAGGGTGTGTGTCATATCTTGACAATGAATTCTCCGACTAAGAAGAGATGCCTTCTCTTGCTTATAAATCTGAACACACGCTCTGTTACCAGAATTGTTGCTCAATCCCTCCCTGCTCTGTCCAATCTTAAGAGGTTTTTGTCTTTGAAAACACAGCTGGAGGCTTGTCCTTAGCAGCTACGGTCACACTCTTTAGATGACAGAGCTTTTTCAGGCACACACATTCATTGGTAATTTTAGGGAATGTAGGTATTTTTCCTCAAAAGCTGATCAAATGCAGTCAGCAGGGCTCTTCTCCCCTCCTCACCCAGGGCACACCTATACTCTTTTTAACTGAGCAATCCCCCTTCTGCCAAGACTTCACAAGGACCTTGGGTTTTGGAATCTCCCTTTACAATCAAAACACCGATACAAAAAATCAACGTTGTAAACATAAACTCTTACCAAATTATTGCACTGATATACCCAGAGGCTGCATTCTTCAGAGGCTGCATCTGTTGTCTTCAAAGCCAGTAAGCTTTTTCCTGCTCCCAGACCATCGTCGTAGCAGACCATCCGTACAATTAAATAGAGCGCGTGCCTGTGTAACACATCCTGAAACCACGGGGGGCAAAGAAAAGTTACTCTGGAACAGGGCAACAGCTACAGCGGTTTTCCTCCTGTTTTGATTCTCTCACAGAAGAATAATTTCAGATTTATTTACAGGAGGAAAGCATTTTTTTGGTAAAATTAGAACTTTTTAATTGAGAATTTAATCTAGATTTTTTTTTTTTTTAAGAGTGGTGGTTTAACACAATTTTATCTTTATTTTTTGCTTGTATTTTAGAACTGCATTCATACAGGGACTGTATTTCTGGCCATGTGTTTGTAAACATTCATTTTCCATCTGAGAAGGACAGGTGGCCTGAGCCACAGTGGGGGTCCTGACTCTTGCAGAGATCTTGTCTGGGAGACTTCTCCATCTTTTCCACTGCAGCGGCAGAGTTTCAACCACAGTCCCAACAGTTCTGAACTCAGCCATTGCAAAAAGGGATTGCTTGATGTCATCCAGTAGCAGGTCTCTGCAGACCTACCCTACACAAAGCTTTTCTTCTCAAGCCATCCTACCCAAATGATAATATTAAGGCTTTCAGGGTCTTAGGATTTAAAGACACCTCTTTTTTCTATGTTCATTGCATCAAACACCTATCAGTAGCTGAAGCGCCTAAAGAAACATCCACTTCTTTAATACAGAAGCTGTAAAAATTGACAGTGAGCT
Source organism: Todus mexicanus (assembly GCA_013389965.1). Taxonomy (NCBI): domain Eukaryota; kingdom Metazoa; phylum Chordata; class Aves; order Coraciiformes; family Todidae; genus Todus; species Todus mexicanus. The sequence continues at coordinate 9,056 of WEIS01093893.1, forward strand.
TGATGCCTCCTATGAAACCCTCAAGGGACAGCCCTCTATCAGAGCTCCTAAGATCCCCTGGCTGAAAAACATCTCCACCCCTAACATTCACTCTGCAATCGCTCACACTTATTCACACCATCGCCAACTAACAAACTGAAAGAAACATCTGCCCATTCACCCACAGAGGTACCTACACATCACAGAACTCTCACCTTTCCTCCAAAGTCATAAAGGACTGAATTCTTTGTATCGATGCAGAGAAAACCTTTCCATCTTGGAAGTCTATGGAAGAGTTAGGTGGACTAACACACTAAAGGACAAATTAAATATCAATAGTGACACAGATGCAAAAAAGCCAGAGTTTGGAAAGCGGAACACAATGCGATAAAATGCCGGTGCAAGCTTGCGGCATCACTGAAGGCTCGATCTGCTTCCGCAAGCTTTCATCTCAAACACAGAAGAGCGATGGATAAGTCTTAGATTTACCTATCTGATCTTTATCAAAGTACAGTGGAATTCGAATAACAGTGTTGTAACCTGTGTTCTTAATCAGAATTAAGAATTTAGGAGGACAGCAAAAACAGAACCCAAAAGAATTCAGTGTCTGAGTAACAACCACTACATTTCTTCCCGGGTGTTAGAAACAAGTGTTTGATTTTCTGAAGGGACCAAAGGAAACTTCCTGGCTCTCTTCAGAGTATTCAGCTATTGAGCAATGCTGTTCACTATCTGCATCTCTGGGCTTTTATGAAGAGGCATTGCTGGGTTGTTGATGGGTCATGACTTTGTAAGGCCAAGTATTTATGGTATCTGGGGCTCTGAGGGCAACCAGAAGGAAACCACATGGCTGCAATACAAAGCTACGCAACGGCAAATGGGGAGCCCTGAGGAAGAGACTGCATTTTTATTTTTAGCAAAAAAGCTACTTGAAGTTGCTAAAGGAAAATAAACTGCATGTAGGAAATGAAGCAAACACAAAATACGCTTGATCAATCAAGTGTAATCGTGAGGCTTTAACGCAGGAGAGGACTCCTGCTCCTGGATTAGGAGTGCAAGGCTGAAACTTTGAAGAAGAATACTCAAGTGTGCTTGAAAAAAACATCCTTTGTTTTTCCCTCTCCACAACAACATCAACAGGAACTGCATTACTAAGTCAGGCTAAGGAGCCTATGGTCTTAGCCACCACAGTCACGCAGCTTCTCCATGTCAGAGGATGGCAGGACAGCCACAAAGAAAGGAAGATATGCCCAAAGAGCATAAAGGCTTCCGTGCCTAATGTCTGGTGCTCTATCTCAAAAGGAATGCGATTTTGTCATCAATCCAACCAGGAAAATGTAGAGAGCCCTGAGGAGATGAGACATGAAGGAGTGCTGCCGTGAGAGCTTTTCTGATTGATTGCTTGTTTTACTTTTGCTTAAAGCCAGAAGTGACATTTTGGCCACAGGGATCATCCATCAGAGAAATATAAATGAAAGCACTTGTCAGTTCTCACCAAAAAGACAGGTTGTTATGAATTACTTACATACTGATCAGATGTTGAAACTTTAATGCCGTATTTGGAAACTCCCATAATAAACTCCTCTTCACTTGGAACAAAAGGTAACTTCCCATCTTGCTTTGGAGGGAAACAAACAAAAGCCTTTAGTGCAGACAGAAGAACATGAACAACAAAGATCCATAATAGAAGATGTGTTTATGTCTACTTCAGTCCATTGGATCAGCAGCATCACTGACCCTGCTCCTATCTCGCTGTGTGGAGTCTGCCTGCCCCTCCTGCACTTGCCCAATCTCTTAATGTTACGTGAAATACGTTCAGAGGATGTCCAGACTGGACATTAGGAAGCATTTCTTTACCAAAAGCATGGTCAAACACTGGAACAAGCATCCTAGGGGGGTAGCTGATGCCCCAAGCCAGTCAGTGTTTAAGAGTCACATGGACAATGCCCTTTACAACATGCTTTAACTTTTGGTCAGCCCTGATGTAGTCAANTTAACTTTTGGTCAGCCCTGATGTAGTCAAGCAATTGGACTAGATGATTGTTGTAAGTCCCTTCCAACTGAAATGGTTCTATCCTATCCTATCATTACATGATTCCAGAATGGTATTTATCACCTCAGGGAAATTTGGCCCTGTGGTCAAATCAGATGGGCTGAAAAATACTGCATGCCCTGTCATGCTGCACTGACCCAGGGTGATCTGTGCTATTACTCAGGTTCTTTGGTCACAGGTTCATAAGTGACTATCAGAGAAACTTGGCATTTTCCTCTACAGGAAAACTTCTGCAGTCCTGAGGAAATCTGGAGGAGATCATCCCCAGATCCTCATCCTTGCAGTGCCGAAGACAACATCATAACTTTCAGTTGGGATATTTGTTTCACGAGTAGTGGTTCATGAAACGGCCTTTGCTCTGAGCCTGCTTCTTCACAATGGCTTTTTGGGTGCATCTTCTCCAGTTACTCAATAGGGTAAAACTGAGTGTGACAACTTTTGAGATTTATAGCTTCATGTTTTTTGAAGTAAGCTACTTCATTCTGGTAAGTTTAAAGATTTGAAGAAAAAAAAAAAAGATATCCAGTTGTGATGATGTGAAAGAAATACACCTAAGCTAAAGATGTTGTGGCGTTGGTATTGTCTTTTGTAACCTACTTACCTGTGCAACATCTATGTAATTTATCAAGTCCAATGGTCCCTCGAGACTTTTGCTCTCATTATATTTCAGTTTTTCAATGGCACCAACATATTTAACTCTAAATTCTGCACACGTATCAGAGTTACTATTGCTTTGTCCTGCAACAAAATAAAACAAAGTAATTCTGAAGAATTCCAGAACAGCAGTGCTATTCTAATTGGTGTAATGGGGCTAACTAACTAAATTCCGTAATTTTTGTAGACCTTCATCAGGCACTTAACCTTACCGCAGTTTATTAACCCCTTTCTTTAATGGGCTGTCCTGGGTTGATTCAGAACAGGCCTTGCTAAAGGCAGCGTTTTCCTGTGAATCCACAATACAGTGCTCCTTCTGCTAACTCAAATACAGAGTTAACAACACTGAATCAGAAAAAATGGAAAAACTGGTTCTACTTTTCTATACATACTTGTTTTAAATGAACTGTTTGGCCCAACAGTGACGCACTGTGATCCGGTAAGCAAGAACAAGTGAAATCAAATAATTTTTTTCCGTTGTTTCAGTGCAAATGTAAATTTACAAAAGCAGGAAACACCTTGCAAAAGGTTATACCAGCTTTATGCTGGTAATGCAACTACTTTTTTTTTTTATTCAGACACTTTACTTGGAAAACAGTGACTTAACTCTTGATGAATTATTGCAAATACTTTAGAAGCCTAGAGCTATGCATGCATTACTCAACAGGCTAACAGTTTCACTCACAATTATTAAAAAATGCTAGGGATTTTAACCTCTTCCATTTTCTGTTCTTTGTACAAACACACATAAAGTTAATCCTGCTCCGCATGTATCTGCTCAAACTCTGATTACATACCTGAGCTTTTTGTGGAGTCTGTATCTAGACTAGCCACAGTACTAGACCTGGAAAGTCCCCCAAGACTGGAATCTACAGACTAAGAAAAAAATCATTATGATCAGAAAATTACTGAGAACACATTAACAACTCACTTCTAAATGCCCTGCCTCCGCTCTTTTTTTTTCTTTTTTTTCTTTAAATAAACTAGTGTTTACATTCTAATTACTCAAGCAGCACTGCAAAATGGGGAGAAAAAAGAACACCGCCACCTACTTCTTTCCTAAAGTTAATCTTTCTGCCTCAGTGTAGATTAGACTAATGCAAATCCAGCAGGAACCCTTGAGAAGTCCACAAATATTTTGAAAGGAGGAGGAAATAAAAGAAAAAGAGAAAATGAACCTTAAGGTTATGTCCAGACTTTTCTGGTACTGCATCTTAACTTGAAGGAATTGACAACTACATGCTTGTCACCAATGCTTGAAATAACATAACGGTGCAAGGGAAGTGAAACGGCACCTTGGAAAATCCAGAATATTCAACTGATCATTCCAAAACCTAGCAGACAAAATGGACACATTATTCAAAATGAAGAATACTCTTTAGAGACACTGAGTAACCAACTAGCACTGAACAATAAACTCATTCTTGGTACCTAGCACCAGGCACCTTCTTTTCGAGACACAACTATTCATCACTACAGAACAAACGTACTACTCTTCCCTCCAAACCTATGTGCTGCCAGAAATGCTCGTGTTTGTGGGCTTCACTGTGGAAGCAATCAAGCATTCGCCTCAGAATACAAGGGCTTTATAATGGATAGGGTTGTTTACCTCTCGTATCACAGTCTGAGGAACAGTACAAGTAGGAATTTCTCCTTGGGGAACACGGTATTTTACACAGATCACATCCCACCATCCCATCACTGCAAGCAAACCCCTGAACTGCCAGCTTGCAACAAACCAAAGTGCTGCCACAAAGTATGTAGGAAATTCAGCTCACCTTGCTTTTCGTGCTGATTTCACTGCTTTGCGAGCTGCTGCTGCTGTGTCGCTTTTTTCCTTTTCTAAACATTTTTTCATAATTGGATCAAGGGAGATCTAGGTGGGAAAAATAAAAATTCAAGGTGTGATACCACATCAAGAGAAAGAGTTCCTGGCGAACACCACAGTGACTGTGTCCGAAGTGGACAAAACCCGGAAACCTGTTACGGACTCTGAGAACAGAAGTAGGAACGTTTGTGATGTGACTGGGGAAAGTCCCTCAAGCTCTCTGCTAAAACTTCTCTATCCTTCTAATTCATCAAAAAGAAAAAGCTGCTACTCTAGTTTACAGATTGTTGCAAAGGTCACTTCCTAATGCAGATGAAGACAGAGATTTAGAAACAAGACAAAGTTCGAAATTTGTATTCCCACCTAAAAGCATTGGATGGTTGTACTGGGTCTGCCTGAGCAGGAGTTA
>WEIS01093898.1:0-25826 GCA_013389965.1 Todus mexicanus
ATATATATATATAAAAATCAAAGTGGTGCTACATTAAACATCTAAACCTTTTAAAGAAGAAACACTCCATGCACCCAGCACACCTATAAGGGTTGATAGAGACAGGGAGAAAAGCAAGTTCAGCATTATATCTGCAATCTTGCTCATGCCATTGCTTCTCAGAAACCAACCTGTACCTATTGCAAGCAGCTCAGATTTTCTTGTTGTAGGGTTCAGGGCTGCCCTAGAAATAAATTATACCTGCAGAAAGCTCTTACGTCCTCCATGCTGCAGCCAAATGATGGAGAGCGACTGGATAATCTAACTGTCATACTGGAGCTAAGAGATGAGCAGATGTCTCAGTGCGATAAACCAAGGGAAGAAATGGTAGCGCTGCTCCCAAGAGTTTGGAAATTTTCAGTCAAATCAGGAAAGCAAGGACAGCAGCTTAAAAAAAGAATATATTAAAATAATAATTGAATGCTGCATTTTACTTGCCCTGGGATTCTTTTGTGTTGTTAAGGTACATTTTGGCAATGCTTTCTTGCATTTTCAAACAGCCCGCATGTACTAGAAGTGTTGCAGATGAAAACAAAAGCTCTCTTTTGTGCATGTGAGCTCAGAAACAGGGATTTCTACAAGAAGGACTGGAGACAAGATGGGCTGAGCTCACCAAGTAAGTCCATGGTGACAAGGCAGGTACAAGGTCTAACGGGGAGGTTGAATCTGCACATCAGGGTTCCGATCAGTGGAGTGTGTTGCTGCTGCAGATAAAGTTGCAAGCAAGAACACAGAATATCACTCCACTGCTTTCTGTCCAGAGGAGAGGCCAAGGAACAAGACAGAAATGAGCCCACAGACAAGCATCAAATTCTTCCTCATGCATGACTTAGCACTACTAGTATGGTGGCCCTGCAGGTGGGAGGACAATGCCCATGTTTGTCAGGCCTTTGTCTAGGTAGCATTTTCCCATGGGCATCCTGATCTGGCCAGCAAGGGTTGGAAAGGCAGGTCCAGCTCCCACTACTACTTTTGGGCCCCGAGCTGACTATCTGGGGGCTGCAGGAGGTCCATGTCCCCATTGCTCATGTTCTGCAGACCTCAGAGAACCTCCTTCCTACTGGGGTAAACATTCCTTCATTACTGAGAAAATACAGATCACTTCTACTAAAGTCATTTTTTGTCCAAGAAGTGTTTTAATATCAAACAAAACACATTCTTAAAGTTTTCAGTCTGCTTTGTTGTCACCCATGATGAAAGAAAAACCTTTTCTTCCAGCTTTTGAAATGATTTTCCAGCCCCTCAGCAAGACCTTGGGCTAGAGATAGACTGAAAAAAAGAACAGCTAATTTTTTTTNGTTATTTAAAAAACAACAACAACAACAAAAACCCAGCAATGATTACATATGAAAAGACATCATGGCAAACAAGGCTTGCATGAATTTTAACTCACGGTACCTAACAGGAGTGAGTTAAGGAACACAGCTGCCCCAGCAGGACTAAAGCAACAGCATCTTCTGATGGGGAGAGCAGAGGTTGAGTACACTGAGGAGCCAGTGTCAGAGCAGTAACTGCTCCAACCAGATCAGTCAGCAGCTGAAGGGATTGCCTGACTCCATGCTCAGCTCCAAGCATTGTCCTAATTCTGATGAGCATGTGCAGCTCAACGATACAGTGGGCTCCAGCGTGGCCCACATGCTCTTTTATCTCCTGGCACACATTCTTTGACAAACCTGCCTCAGGGCATGTGCGCCACCCGATTGCACAGTGCTAGGGCTGTTGCTTTGAAGGGCTGCCAGAAAGCCCTGGAGGCCTCCACACACCAAAGCTACAGTTACTCATGGTGACACGAGTGGATAAAAGTCACCTTTAATGACCAGATGCAATACACCTTCCTAAGGTGCAGCTGTGATATCTTATCCTCTGCCTCATCCCAATTCTCATTCAGTGGGATCTAGTTTCTCACCTGTCTTTTTCTTTTGCAAACAGAGACCTGTTTCCCTTATGAGAGGGAGCAGGAGCCACTGGAGCTAGCAGATATCTATTTTCTCCCATGGGTAGTGAGGATTCCTCCAAGCTTAGATCTTAGTCTCTCTCATCACAAGCTAACATTAGCGCCTCTTTGACTTTTCTTCTCTTCATCTCCCTTGTGCAGCTTCATCCAGGTTCCTGCCAGCCTTGGAAGAAACATCCCATGTCCCCTGTATCTCCTTTGAGGAGTGGGCCTGGAGGGTGAGAAAGAAGAGCTCCTGGGGAGAAAGTAGATCCTACATTGTCTGAGCTGATGGTTTGTGGACCTCCTGACTGCTCCCCATTCCAGCCTGAAGCTGGACCAGTGCCAAACTTGCCCAGATGCCAACTGCCTGCACCAATGCCAGTGTTAATTTCCACCTATGTTAAATTCTTCTTTGAATTTTTTATTGGCAATTTATTCTGCCTGAGAGGAAGGAAGGAAGGAAGGAACTTCCTGTGTTCTAATTTGTTCCTCTTGCTCCTTGTCCTGTCACTGGACACCACTGAAAAGAGTCTGACCCCATCCTCTTGACCGCTGCCCTTTAGATATTGATCAGCATTGATCTGATCCCCTCTTAGTCTTCTCTTCTGCAGGCTAAACAGCCCCAGGTCTCTCAGCCTTTCCTTGTCACAGAAATGCTCCCATAATTATCTTCACAGCCCCCATTTATCTCTCCCCAGTACTTCTCTGTCTCTCTTGAACTGGGGCACCCAGAACTGGACCCAATATTCCAGATGTGGCCTCACCAGGTCAGAGTAGAGAGGAAGAAAAACCTCCCTCAACCTACAGGTAATTCCTTGAATTACTACATTTTAATCTATTTTTCAGTGAGACCTATTGTATTAGAAAGGTTTTTGGAAGGACACTGGGAAAAAAACAGGACCCAAAAAGAATCTACCACTGATGACAATCACTTTTACTACCCTGAAAGGAAGTTTTTTTCAATAAAGAAAAGAAGTTTGATGCTTTTCTGGTTAAATCCTGCCAGCTCCACTCGTGCTGACAACACCAGTGTGTACATGTGCAGCACAGATATATCTGGGGATTCTGCAGAAAGCCAGATTTGGGTGGGTTTGGTTCCTTAAAAAAATTGTTTGTTAAATTTAATAGCATCTACTTTCCTCCTGAAAAAATGTCTGCAGCAAAATGATCCTACAGGGGTCCATATGAAACAGCAGTATCATATAATTAACTGGGAAACAGTAGAGATTGGGAACTTAGGGTGATGATATTGCAGAACTGTTGCCTCATACAAACAGATCACTACATTATAAAGGGAAAGACAAAAAGGATATATATTCTTACCGTGTTCAAGCGAGGCCTGGTTTAATACACAATAGTGAATGAAAAACCCTCAAGTGAAATAAAAATCCTCTAATTCACATCCTCGCTGTTAAAATTACAGATAAGAGAGTGAACTTGGTACAAAAGCCAAGCAAAATAGCAGGATAGATAAAAATAATACATATATGGCTGAAATCCAAAGCACCTCAGACAAACCCTATTGGATGAAACAGTTTATCATGAAGGGGAGAGGGAGGCTGAATGAAGAAGCCACAGTAGAAGAGGATGAATGATTTTATGGGCTTCAATACTTAATGGTCCAACTGGAAATGACATGAAAGTCCCCAGTTTTCAAGGTGACTGGTTTGAGCTGTCTCAAACTTACGCTCTATCATCGCTGGCCACTCTTGAAAATCTCAGCAAGGCGCTCTGAAGCTCTCCCCAGAGATCTGCCAAGCAAGGCAGCAGCAGGCCTCCAAGTTTGGCCCCAATCCAAACTCTTTAGGCAAAAGCTGATCTTGGCAAAGTTTCTGCTCTGTAGTTTGAATTCAAAGAGCTCCTTCATGCTTTCCAATCTAGGATTAGAAACATTTTCATTCAAGAACTAATCTTGTTGTTTGCTTGTTTAGCCCCAGTTCTTGAGAATCTAGGGTATTTTTTCTAGTAAGTTTCTTCTTTATCTTTTACCTGGGAGAAATTCTACAGCTTTGGGTGTCGTGAAATCAAACACACAAGCAAAAAATGTTACCTGCTGGGAGGACAGGCCAGTCTCCCATCCAGTCCTGATCAGAGTCCCATGCTTAGATCGCTCAGGTGGTGTCCACATTGTGGGTTTTGACTTGGATGCAACCAAGTCATTAGTGACTTCTGTCACTTTTGTATCTCCAACCTCCATCACTTTGTCCACTGCAATTGCCATGATGAGGGTGGGAAGGAATTACAAAGTACTTGCCATAAGGTGGTCCCCATCCCCACACTGACACCTTACATGAGAGCCAGGCAGCACCTTACTCCCAACTGATGTGTTCTCCTTCCACGGCACAGCAGAGTCACCAAAACCCCAGCAACAGAAACTGCTTCACCATTAGCTGGTCTCTCTGAAGACGAAAAACCATTTCTGTAGCACTTATCTTGGCTTTAACACAGCAGACAGACTCCAGGGCCGAGTAGGAGTCAGTCCTTGATGACCCGCTCTGCACAAAGGTTCACCATCATGAAGGTACCCCGTGCCTTCTCCCTACATAGCGGCTTTAAGCTTTACAGACCTCAAGTGCTTCTATACTCTTGGGCAGGACAGCGGGATTCCTGAGCTCAAAAAACTTAGCCAAAAGACAAAAAGAGAAAGTCAAAAGCAGTATGAAAGAAATCATTGGAAGGGCTCTCCGGACTCCTCCAGCACTTGCAAGTGCTAATTGCCAGCAGTCCAATTACATTCATGTCTCTGATGGATTTAATTGCAGAGTTGCTGAAGAGAGAAGTGACCTATTATGGATCATTGTTTACAGCAAATTAGTTCAGAAATTCCCATCTTTCTGCCTGTCATGCTCAGAGGGCAAACTCCCTCAGCTCTGCCACCAAGTCAGCCAAGGACTTCACTGGTTCCAGCAGATGCAAGCTCATTTATGAGGAAAAGCTAAGCAAAGACACGTCTAGGACAGACACAAAGGCCTGACTGCTCAGACTTCCTTCTAAAGCTCTGAGATGAAAAGGGTCAGAGAAAGAAAACACCTCAGAGGAAAATAAAAAAACACCCAACAAAACAAGCTCAGAGGTTCTGCAGCTACAGATGAAGGGAACTGACACAGACACACCTACAGCATAGCCCAGGACAGAGTTAAAGGCTCAGACTTGAGCTTAAATAGAGCTGATGGAGCAATGAATGGAGGATGGGCGGGTAGAGGTTCCAGGTGAGACTGCTCAGAGCAATTAATGCCTACAGGGTCCTGACAGCTTCAGAGAGAAGATGTTTGCTTCTTGGGGAGTCTCTAAAGGAATGTCACCTGTGGCCGGCAGGTTGAGGCAGGTGATTCTGCTGCTCTACTCTGCTCTGGTGAGACTTCACCTGGAGTACTATGACCATCTATGGAGCCCTCAGCACAAGGATACGAATCTGTTGGAGTAGGCCCAGAGGACAGTCGCAAAAATGATTGGAAGGATGGAACAACACCTCTCCTATAAAGGCTGAGACAGTTGGGGTTGTTCAGCCTGGAGAAGAGAAGGATTCAAGGAGACCTTATTGCACCCATTCAGGACTTAAAGGGGGCTTATAAAAAAGATAGGGACAGTCTTCTTACCAGGGCCTGTTGTGACAGGACAAGGGGTAATGGTTTTAAATCAAAGAAAGAGAGATTTAGACTAGATGTAAGCAAGAAATTTTTTACTATGAGGGTGGTGAAACACTAGCACAGGTTTCCCAGGGGGGTGGTTGAAGCCTCATCCCTGGAAATATTCAAGGTCAGGTGGGATGGCTCTGAGCAATCCACTCTAATTGCAGATGTCCCTGCTCACTGCAGGGTGTTGGTCTAGATGACCTTTAAGGGTCCCTTCCAAGTAAAACCCTTCTATGATTCTATGAAAGTCACAGGACCTCCAGGCACCTCGAAATCTAAGAGTAAATAAAATGAATATGGAGGGAACAGTTTCCTTTGCAGGATATATAGGGTTGGACACAAAACATACTTAAAAGAATTTCAGATTTTTTTAATGAGGTAGAAATGCATTTCTGATGGCTCTGAACATCCCTGCGAAATCAAAGGGGGTTGCTTATCAGGCAGACTGAAGGTAGAGCCAGTGGTAGCCACCTCTCCCCTTTTTTCTGTTGATGAGGTCTCTCAGAAGTAGTGTGGCTCAGTACAGTACTTGTAGGAGAGCTCTTATGGTCTTCTAGAGACAGCACTGGGTTGTCACAGCCCTCTTGGAAAAGAAGGACTTCCCCTCCCAGGGTACAGCAAGGTTGCATGCTGCGCTCTGGGCTTGGTTACTATTGCACATGGGTAAATACAACCCTAGGACCACATTATCCAGACTGTTACCTACAAATAAAAAGCATTAAAGCAGAGGAACTCAAGAAGCTTAAAACCAGGCCTGCCCTTGACTTGCACAATACATTTCAACAGACCCATAAAAAGATCAGGGAATTCACTCAAGCATGAATAGTTACAAGCATAAAAGAATGGCAGTATTATATTTATTATTAAAGCCCTTTTAAAGCCCCCTTATTGCAGATGGATTCTGAGCCTCTGGGGAAAGTCAGGGACAGGATATTTAGCAAAAATGTTATTAAAAATAGAAATTGTTTCCCATGACTTAACCTTATTGCTTAAGGGGAAATCACTTAGGTGATGTTATTGGAGAGCACACAGTTAGGAGACCACGACTGTTATGGAAGATTATATGTACAAGGTTTCAGGAATAACAGCAACATTTCTGCTTCTAGGGAAGTAAATTTACCTGTGCACCCCACCAACTGCCTTCAGCCCCCCCAGACTGAGGAAGGATTTTTGCTCAAGTCCACGTGCCTTTAACCAACTTACAGTCCCTTCTGCAGCTCTCAGCTGTCAGGGGGTGCTCCCAAGGATGGAAGCACTCTCTGCTGTGTGGTGCAGTGAGCAGAGGACATGCTGGGCTGTTGGCAGGGCATGATAAATGCAATTCTTTGCATCATCATCCAGCAGTTTATCAATTTATCATCATCATGTGTCAACTCTGCAGCTACAATATGTGCTCCCTTCATTCTCCTTGGTCTGGAGGGACTTGGAACTGATGACCAAATGGTAGCATGCAGGACGACACCATGGTTTGCTTGCTGCTCTAGTTCCAGCCTAGTGTTAATAACAGAAAGCTTTTCTTCCTAACTTAAGCTTTCTTCTGAACCTGCAAAATGTTCAATTATGACAAACTGGTGTTTTCTGACAGAAAACCTCTTCTGCTCCACAGCCGTGGCCGAAGGCTGCTTGTCAAAGCAGCATCAAGTGTGAACACCCCCTACAAAGACGGCCTGAAGCTCTTTGAGAAATATGGCTCCAGAGGCTACAGAAATGCCAGGGGGATTGGTGAGTTGATCAGATTGTCTCCCATCTTCCTCTCGGGACACATATTAAGGAAGATGGGCAGATATCAAATGTTCATCACAGGCATCTGTCCTTTCAACAGCTGACATTGCTGTAGCAAAACAGTTTTTGATCACTTGAGCTTAATGTCACTCCAATCATTGCCTGGAATGTAATTTTGTCTCAAGAAAAAAGAAAAAAAAAAGGAATGAGAGGAGGGAGGATAAAAAATGAGACTCAAAGGTCTCCGTGCTTCAGAAAAGCTGGCTCTGAAGTTTTGCTGTAAGCATCAGATCTCAACAAATTCTGTAGACTCCCTCCCCTCCACCTGTACTTGGACATTTTCCGCTTACTTAATGATATTCCATCAATTATATAACTTCATAGATACTAGAGATCAGTATTAGGGAGTTCAGCTTCATTATTAGTACAGTTATTGTCCTTTGGAGACTGAGCTAATGGCCATTTGTCTTCTTCAATTCAATTAACAACAATCCTCTCTGGACACCACATAGGTTGCACTCAGTGACATGTGGCTACTTTCCCCTCCTCCATCAGGACATGACCCCCATCTTCACAGACAAGATGTGGCTCCTCTCTTGCCAGCTGCATGCTATACATTTTAGCAGTGCATCAGGGAATGGCACTCTAAATTATCAAAGAACTAAACTGGGCAGAGCTTGAGCCAAGAAAAATCCATTTATCGATGGCCATTCCCCCTCTGAAGTGCTTGAGTAGGTTGACAAGACAGAAACATGCCTTTTCGGACCAGCCAAGAAGACTTTTCCCAAGGAGGATAAGGTCACATCTTCCAGCAAAGGACAAAGGGTAGAAACTGAAGGTTGGTGCCAGACTGTGGGAAGAGTTTCAACGTTTTTTAAGACAATGGAGCTTACAGCTGCTCTGGTATGTCAGTGTGAATCTTCTGTACAACTGCAGATCATGGAACCTTTATTTTTCTCTTGTCCCTGGCCTCTGCTCTATGAATGCTCTTGCCACTAAGTTCAAGGAGCCTCAAGCAGGCACTGTTAAAACGAAGCACATTCCTCCATGATGTTAACTGCTTTCCAACATGTAAATAGTCCCCTCACTTCTGCAGAACAATAGATTGTCTTTGCATCCTCACCTCTTTCCACTTACAACTCTGTAAAGGGCTTACATTTTTATCCAGATGTTTGCAGGAGTGGTGCTGGGTCAGTTTTAGAGTGGAGCTTCCTTGGAATCAGGACTGAGACTCTCCTACTCTGTGCAGTCACTGGGACACGAGCTGCTGGCCTCGGGAGCTTTCATATCTGACGACCAAAGCCTTACAAGCAGAGGGAGATACAGGGGAGCGCACAACTTGTGCAGCTCTCCAACAGTCCTAAGCCAAGCTCTGCAGCAGTATGTGGTACTCAGAGGCCAGCCTGCTATCATAAATAAGATACCCCCTGCTCCTGGCATGTGGCTGTTTCAATGGAAAGTATTAATTGTTGGCAAATCACTCTGGTAGCAATTCAGCCTGACAAATGTGTTATTAGAACAAAGCTTACACTAAGAAGGTGTGGAATCAGTTAGAATTTATGGATGCAGAGAGCACCATACTCACTAGGAGCAGGCAGGAAAGCCGGGGGAGTCTCCTCACCGAGCAAAGTCTGCAAGCTTTACACAAGAAGACCTACATGTGAAGGCAGAAAAGGTGGCTGTGAGCACAAGAGATGTGTCCTTGTGGGTGAGGTCCTTCCTTTGAACTTTGTACCATGCCACCAGGCAGCTTGACCATACAGCTGGTCTTGCTGTATGTGCTCAGCGATGATACAAGCACCCCAGGGTCAGCCCCCCCAAGGCTTGTTCTCTAGGTCCAGCAAAAAAAAGCATTTGGTTTGTTAACGCATCCTTCTGCTCTTGCAAAAGAGAAATCCATTCACCCTACCCCTGGAACATGCTCAGCCCTGTGCTGCTGCAGTTGTAAGTAACAGTGATGGGATCACTGAGACGTAACAAGATTTATCACTTTCTCCTGAAGAACAATCGCTTGCTTGGTGTCCTCAGTAAATAGTGTTCTGCCTGCATCATCTGGGGAGATCATTAACCCAGGAGACAGTGACACCACTTAACCTTTCACAGGTTCACTCAGCTCCCCTAAGCTGCCTGAGATGTATGGTTACTGAATCAGTCCTTTCAGGGATGAGCTGAAGATGTAATGCCAAAATTCATACATAGGAAGAAAGAACAGAGCACAGACATTTGATTCCATGCTAAGGGTAATGCAGTACTGAGGAGCACCTATGAGCAGCACCCACCTGCACTTGCAGCACAGCCTTTACCAGGAACCTAGAGTAAATCTGGACTAGTTGGTCCTTTTGGGCTTCAGCACAGTTATCAGGATAGCAAATCACAAACTCCAGCTGCTGGGTACATCAGGCCGTTTCCCAACTCTCATCCGTAGCCATGACCCCCTCACTAGATTGTAGACAAGCAGTGCTCTTACCACTGAGTACCCAGGATCTCCTCCCTTACCACCCAACAAGCACCTCAGCGACCTTTTTTAGGCAGGGCCCAAACAACCCAACCACTAAGCATGCCAAGTGCTCAAGACTTTGACTTGTCTGGTAACTGCCTCCTTACTATTCTTAATAGCTCCTGACTGCTCCCTCATTATGTCTATGACCGAAACACTGGATTTATTAATGCATTTTTAATTAGCAAACTCAGTCTCCAGGGGAAAGTGTATTGCATCTTAACAACCTTTGCTTTGAACCTTTGCCAGAGAGTGCCTTACACCATAAACCTGTATTTGCAATCAAGTTTTCTGATGACCCTCAATTCATAAGATAAGTAGCCAGGGATGGGGAGGTAAGTTTGGGTGAAGACTTTGCTAGATGGATGTAGTTCCAAGTATAGTCCAGTCTGGTGAGAAGTTATAAGATACTCATTTGAGTATGAATAAGTCATAGAAAGCTTACAAAACCTCTGTACAATTAAAGAAGTGCTGTAGGAAAGACTTCTTGGAGAACAGCAATGGGGTTCCAATGGTCACAGGGGAGGTCTGAGCCTAAGGCATGTTGGGAACAGGTAGGTGACAGGAGCCAGCCCTCTTTTTCTCAGAGACAAGGAAAGGACCACAGTTATTTTTCTTTGGAGCTTTGTTTACAATGTTTCATAACCCAATTACTCACCGTATCTCTCCAGGCAGTGTTTTTTTGCAAGCCATGGCTTTCCAGATCAGCTTGTAGAATTGGTGTCCAGCATAAAGACCTGTTTTTTCCTAGGAGTTAGTGATATTTTAATCAACTCTTCTGGATAGAGTTACACATTTAAATGTTATGCTGTTTCCTTCAGATTTCCCCAGGCATTTGATGGTTTCAACATGGTTTCAACGCTTTCTGTGTTCCTCCAGTTCCAGATCTCATTTCAAACCAGCCGTTATGATTGAGCTGTTCCAAGCTGATCAGTGTTGCAGGAGCCACAGGCCTTAGCTCCATGTCAGAATCCATTTCCCACCTCTGGGAGGAGCAAGGGTTGAACCCATTTCCTCCTCTCCCCTGCTTTCGGAAGGGTGGGGGAACTGTTGACAGCTTTGTGGTTTATTACCCACACAGCTCTATAGATCCACACCTTCCAAATGCTTTCAGCAGTGCTGTCTGCCTGGTGCCAGCTGTTCCTCGGTTTTCTGGCTTCCCTGTCACACAAGCTGTTAGTGATGCCATTTGTCTTCATCCTCCTCTGAAAGGCACATCCCAATGGCACACAATTCCCAACAGTGGCTGTTTCCCTGTTCTCACCCACATGCAGCCTTGTCCTTCCTAGAACAGACTAACACAATCTCTAGAGGAGCAGGAGGACCTACCATGAAAATCCTTTCAGAGCAGAGAGTAGCAGATGCTAAATATTCAAGCAGCTATTGGCTCACAGCACTGCACTACATATGCAGGAGGTATTCATGCTCCATTGAGTATCCTGATGAGCATCCCATCCTCAGCTCCTTTGGGTCACTATGCAGAGGCAGAAGCACCCCAGAACTAAGAAGCACTGATGCAAACATTAGCAGCAAACACTGTACTAGAAATACACATGCAATGCTTCTTCCCACAGCAGGACATGTGTTAATCCTTCCTGACTTCTGCATCTATCCACGTCCTCATCCTTTCTCAGCAAGACAGGAGTTCACCTTGCCATGAGCCCATGGTTGTCCCTTTGCCATGTCCCAGGTGTCTGGCATTTCCCAGTCAGACTGCCTGCTGCTCAGTAATTCCTCCTCGAGCCTGCTGCAAGGATCTCTTCACTGCCTTAAGCTGTTCTCTAAGGGACTTGGGAATCAGCTTAAGCAATGTTGCATGACTCAATCCTCCCCCTTAGCTCTCCCCTGTTGGAGAAGTGTGAGCCTGCCCAGCACCTCCAGCAAGGTCTCTCACACAGTCTCACCGCAGCAAAGAGCACCACAAAGGTTCTACCCTCCATGTGATGCTACCTTGCTGGCACCTGGAGTTTGATGAAATTTGGGCTGGTGCCAAAGCTCAAAAATCAGGATTGTCACCCTGCTGCTCCTCCAGGAAATACCTGAGGGGCAAGAAAGTGTTTCCTGAGTTGAGTTCAAGATGTGTGCAGCTCTAAGTGGCAAGAGATAGAGCCCCAGCAGGCTGTCCCAAAGCCTGTCTGTGTACCTCTCCCTGTTCCTAGTTCACATGGTTCCTAGAAGAGCTATCTGACCTGCACCAATTCTTTTTGTTTTGAGCCAGTCAGTCTTTACTCCTAAGTAAGGTTTTGGGCACAGCCACCATGAAGATCTCTCAGAAGCTCACTGAAGACCTTGCCAAAGAGGCTTGGAGCACAGTTTCAAAGCTGTTGTGATTTGCTTTGTAAGAAAATTCTCTCTCATACACTGCTATAAGCATTTTGACAGGTCAGGTACCCTGTACTTTCCCTGCATGTTGTGCAGCTCTTACTAGGTGGACAGACACAGCAGACCAACTTTTAAGGGAAAGATAGACTCATGGAAGAGAAAGAGTTTAGGAAGCCTTTTCTGTCCCTTCTTCCTCCAGGCAAGATGGAGCAATTATTTCATGCTGCTCGATTTCCTGGGCTGCTTTCACAATCCTTCATCTATGACTGAGACCTGTTATTGCTACATGTCATTCCTTCACCTTACCCTGACCAGCCTAATTTGTCAGCAGTGCTCCTGAAAGTGGTACAAGGTGTAGGGCTGATGCACAGTACAGCCAGAGGCCATACCCCCAACAGGACTGGGAAGCTCTGCAGAGCAAGGCCAGGGTCCAGAGACACCTTACACCTCCCTACAAAACCCCAACGGACCGTGCTGCAAAGATAGCCTTTCAAAGCCACTGAGAGGGAGCCATTTATTATGCCACTTCTCCCTTAACACAGTCTCCACTGTCCTGCATCCCCAAGTGCCAATATCCAGTGGTTTTTCTAATCCAATTTATCATCGAGTTGTTTCACCCAAGTCAGCAGATGTCCCTCTCCTCAGGTTACTGACAGATCGATTTACCTTGAGGTCTCAGAGATGCTGCTTGCCAGGTCTCAGAGTTTCAATTCTCCTCCTGTCTCAGTAAGATGTGGGAAAGGGGAGGGCAAAGCCCAGAGGAATAGCAAGTGACAGGGGCAGCCAAACACCCTGCAGGGGGCTGCTGGTCTGTAAGGGGGACAAGAACAGCATCCGTGAGCTCTACACACACCTCGGGAACAGCTTGCAATCACTCACCCTCATCCCAGCAGCATGGAGCGAGATGACGGCTGTAAATACCAGGCTCTGGGCCAGGAGGTTGAAAGCAGAGGCAGATCACAGTGGGTCAGCAACACTGGCTCAGAGGTGCACGGGGAATCTCCTGAAAGGCATCAAGTCATCCTTGTGTGTGCAACTCCTTCCCAGCAATTTCTGGTGCACAGGAGCAAGGGCTGCAAAGGGAGGCAGCAGCACGAAGATGTCAGGTGAGCTGTATTGTACACAGTACATCTATTTCCCATTCTTGTTCATGCTGCTTGACCATTCTTCCTTCAAACAGACGTTTCCTGCTCTTGCCTTATCTGTGATGAAAGCTGGAGAAGCACAGGCCTCCCACTGCACCTGGGAGCTTGCAGTGTTTGTACACACACTCCCCTGCTTTAGAGTCCAGCACACAGTTCCACCTCTGCTTGAAAAACAACTGGCAACCATGCACTTATAGCAGACGGTACGATGTGTCTGCAATGCTTTGGTCTTTGCATGATGCCACTCAGGTTTGGTACTGCAACTTCAGGCTTCCAGCTCTGTGCACCTGCAGTGGCTTGTGTTCAGGCTGGATCCCTGCTGTAAGGACGATACTCCCCATTTGGAGCTGCGGGGCAGGAGCTATGCCCCTCCATCCCACAGCTTCCCAAGTAAGTCTCAGTCCAGCCCTTGCAGCACTTCCAGCCTCAGCTGTTGTGGCCCCATACCATATTCAAAGGGGATGGATGTTAAGGTGATCTTACTCTCAAGCGTGAGGCTCATGGTGAAGTGTTTCAGTGAGATTAAGACTGTTTTTTTCTGCATTCTTCTTACATTCTGGAAGGGGAAAGGTACTCAGTGAGACCCAGGGGAACCAGCGAGGTCCCCATCTGTCACTACACAGAAAACCTGTCAGGGTGGTACTATGATTTAACTATCTGAACAACTATCAAGGACATTTAGCACTCTATCCTCTTCCCCTTTGAGAGAAGGACACAGCAATGTGGTAGGCATTTCTGAGGATGAAAATATCTGGGGGTCACAACCCAGCAGTTTTCACATTCAGGGTCTTTAATGGATTTCTTCCCACCCTGGTCATTCTCCTGTACATGGCAGTTGGTTCAAGCTCTACGTTCTTAACCCACAAGAGTGTCCACTAAAATGTCAATTAGATAAAAAACCTCTTAAGAAGTGAAACAAAGCTCCCAGAAGTAATTTTAAGGCATCCAAGACACAAAACCCTCCTCTTTAAAAGCATTCTTCTGATAAATACTCATTCCCTAGCTATCCCAGTGCATTTTCAAACCAAAGCTGCAGCTATGAAAGGTGACTTGGAGAGAAGGCTGGCCTCATACCCCACGTTGCTGCTCTGCTTGGAGCAGACTTGCAAAGAAACCAAATGGAAGTTTCTATATGTTTTCCCCCTCCCATGATGAAAAGCTCCTAACTATTGGGGAGGAACTATGCAGAGGGCAGGATATCACACAGGCGGGAGAGATTTCATCATCCTTATCAAGGGGGGGCAAAAGAACCAGCATGAGTAAGGTCTACCATCTTAGTCTCCTCATTCAAGAGACAAAACATTCACCTCCAAATGAGAATAGCAAACAGAAAGTGGGACTAGGGGGATGAAAGTTAAAACAGTGTCATTGGAAAGACTGGGACAGACTTCATCAGACCCATCAGCCACCTATCAGCAAAATCTGGTGAGATAAAGAGCTTTAGTTATGCATTGTCATGGTGTATTAAATAAAGGTGTCTGCCCTCGAGCCCTCATTCCTCAAGCCCTTCACCCTGCTCCCCTTGGGAGGGGCAGGTATGCATCATTAGAATGGCACACCAGCCTCAGCCCCAAAGGGTCACGCTACCCAGAGTTGGTGAGCTCAGCATAGTATAAGCAACTCTGTTGAGATGCATCAGAGTGACAGTTAAGGTCTTTGCCCTTTCCATTAGCTTTATTTTAATTTGAAGCCACACTGTTCATTACTTCCATTATATCCAGTCTCAGCTGGCTGGCACGATGCTTTGTATTGCTGCTGACTTTGGGTAAGAGCCTGATGCTCTAGTCTCTGGAGTCCTGGCTGCATACGTGTCATGGCAACAAACTGGCCAGCAGTGACACCTGGACACTGCTTTTTGAACGTTCAAATGCCATGGGTCTGCTAGGACACTGCTCCACTCCACTTCAGCAAACCATACTCATCCCTGTATCAGGAGGCAGCTGTGGGTCTGGACAGTCCTGAGGACAGTCCATACTGTTTCTATTCCCTTGCCACAGAAACGTTTTAGTTTACGTAAGGATGGAGCCATTGTGAAGTGGATAGTCAGGAGTCAAGTCAGTTTGCTAGCAGAGACATTTCCAAGCATCAGCTCAACATCCGGAAGCTTATACAACCATAACATTAACCTATAAGTAGCCCAAGGCCAGAGGCTTTGGACACTGGAAAGCAGTCACTGGCTACAAGAATGAGCTAGAGAAGCTATAATCACTGATTAGCCTGGAGTCCTTGGGCTCAGAGCTCTTCCAGTGGCATAGTTGCCCAACTACCTAAAGTTTCTGGAAAACTTCAGAGAAGATACTTGGATTGGGAACAATATGATCCTCAGCCCCTGCCATAATGTTGGGGTGTTCTCCCCCCAACACTCCCCATGAAAGAGATGCTGAGACAGAGTTGGAAATGTAGATATTTTTCAGCTAGTTCTTTCCAAGCATTTAAGCACCTGCTCCCATCTCTCCCCAACTCTTCTCCTGGGATGACAGCCTGGGCAGACAGTTCCTGGGCTGTTCAAGATTACAAAGAAATCACTGCAGCAGGCATGAGCCAAAACAGGAGCCTTCTCTCACAAGCTACAGCACACAGTCTTGTTCTCCACTTATCTGAAGGGTTTTACTCATGTTTCAGTGCTGGAGCTGGAAAGCCTTTTCAAAAAAGGAATTTGAGAACCTTACCTCAAGCTAAGGAGCTGCTGGACAGAACAAATACACAGCACTGCACAAATGAGGAGGAAACTAGTAACAAAGCTAGAAATCTGGCTCATGACAAGTTGATCTAAGAAAAAATTTCTGTCATCCTTCAATATAAAGGAGGAAGTCTTGAAATATAATCCTTTCTTGGTAAATAAATGCTAGCTGGCAGCTCCTGCCACTTCTAGTCCATATATTTACAAAGATCCTTGAACAGAGACAGAGCAATTTGCTGGGATGAACATTCACAAAAACAAAGCAGCAGGTTTCCCCTTGGAAGGTACATTAACACGTGCCCCACAGCAACCAAAGGCCATTGCCTTCGACTTCCACTTGTATGCGGATCCAAAGGAACCTAACAAATGCAAGAGGATTGTTGGCCCACAGTGTCAGGGCAAAGCAACAGCCAGTGGACAATAAAGCAGGTGACAAGCCATTACTGTAATCCAGCTACCCATCACATATGGCATTTCCCTTTCATCATGGCGTGGTAGAGCCAGACATGGCTTGGCAGGACACCAAGGCTACAAGACCTGCAGGGGTGTGGAGCAGTGGTGCAGACCGAAGTTTAAGTCCCAAAGCCACTGAATGAGAGAAGAAAGGATCGTTGTTGCAGAGTGGGTCTCTACCCCAGGTCAACTCTGCTGGAGAAACCCTGCTTTTCTACAGCAACAGAAACTGAGAAGAGACTTTGACAAGTCCTACTCAACCCTCTTGGCCAATCCAGAATCCTACCAAACAGGAAAGACCACTGAGAGCTTAAAATATAAAATGGGAGTAAAAATAAACCCCAAGATGCTCAGTCCCATTGGAGTTGCATTGTGCCAATACAGCTGAAGGGACAGGCAGACTTTGAGGTGGTGAGGGCTGCCCAGTAGACTTCAGGTTCATGCTACAGGCGGACCCATGGTGTTTTGTAGCAAGAGCACTGGTCCTACTTTGGGACTTCCTGGTGGGGTGTGCAGTTGTCCCAGCCAAGACTAGAATTGTAACAACCACCAGGTGCAGCAAGAGGCTGGGCAGGTGGGAGAGCCATCGAAGCTCCTCAGAGAGGAGGCTCAGAGAGCTATTTTGAATAGAGCCAAGCAGGGAAATTTTAGATCAATGCATGTGTCTGCTGAGAATGGGCTTGAAAAACAACCTGGTTTAGTAAAACTTGCAGTAACTTTTGAGGGGAGATCATTTATACTGAAGTAGCTGACAATTAAAGAGCATTCTCAAACAACTATTTTTCATCAAAATTACTTTTCAGACTCTCAGTTCAGGCACGTAAGATATACGGTCATCAATAAGGTAACATAGTACCTTGCAAACTGAATATACAGATTCCTTCTCTGTCCTACCAATACTGCAGTTTAAGTACAGGGCCCCCAGCTACGGAAGTGGAAAGATCTAAAACAGTTTCTGAAATCACGCAGATAACAAGAAAAACTCTAGCAGTCAGTGTTAAAAGGTTTTTTCATTGCAGTAAGCTATACGTTTTTGTTTAGGTTTAATATTAATGTATGTATATATTGTTAGCACAATTTGTTGAAGCTGTTTTCTTGCTTGCAAAAGCCTGGGTTTAGCAAATATTGGCTGGTTAACTATGTTGTTACTTAGCAACCCTAATTGGATTTCAAATGGGAGATTTTGTTTTGGAAATATTACCTGTATCACTTAGCACTGTGAAGTAAGTTCCTACCTTCATCATGCAGATAAACCCAATCAGCATTCCTCAATTCACAGGGGTTTAATCTTGTTTACTTGCTTCTAAGACAAGAACAGACACCTTCCCTCCTCCTTGGCCAAGACCTGCAATCTTCAGCTGGAAATCCAAGACCAGCATAAGCTCCTGCTGCAGATACCAGCTTGAGTGGCCTCCATGGCAGCTTCACAGCTGCACTGGCCCTGGGTTAGGTGACAGTCCTGCAAGCTTGGTATGTCCCAGCTGAGTTTCTGGGCAAATCAGAGGTGGCTCTAGACCAGACAAACAAAGCCTAAATGTAGCTGCTGGGCCACTGGCAGAGGGTGTGTGGGTAGAGATCCCAGCTGAGGATAGTCAGAGCAATGAGGGTGCACCCAGGGCCCTGGCACCATAGCTGTTTTAATGGTCCCTTGCCTGCCTGCTACAGTCCACCAGACACTCCACACCCATCAAGATAGCCAAGACAGGCAAGGAGACCTTCTGATGTAGCCCACAAAAGGACATTAGCTCTAGTATGCTGGGATGTCTGACTAGGACTTGGGTACACCAGAATCACCCATGCCTCCAGATGAAGATCTCCTCCAGCTGAGCCCAAAGGCAGAAGGCCCACTACACACAGCTGGGATGTGAGGAAGAAAGCTTGGCAAGTGCCTCCTCTGAGAGCCAATGAGCAACTGAGCAGGCACTACTTGGAGGTGAGGGCAAGCTGACCAGGACCTTGCTGAGACACATGCACATTCCCACTGCACTGCTGTCTGACATATTGCTACTTGAGATGAGGTTGGGGAGAAGGAAGAAGAGCACTGAATTAAGTGTCATGCTGCATCCCATCTGCTGCTGGAAGCACCAACCTGTTGGATAAAGCTTACAGGGGCCTTGAAAATGGGATGGACTTTCTTTCCTACAGTCTTCCTTTCCCCTTTCCCCATGTTCATCTGAGGCAGTGGTGGTGGGAGGGTGCTCTCAGCCTGGCACCTCAGTGGGCTGATTTATGGAGTGAGCAAGAGGCAGACTGAGCTGCAGATAAATCCTCCCTTTATCTTGGAGTCACTATAGACAATGCCATGAGCGAGGGAAGCCCAAAGGTGCTACCCACGTACCTGCAACTGAAAGCCACTGAGTAGATGGGGATGTGCTGTGCAAAGCTAGTGGCAAAATGCAGTGTGAACTCCAGCAAAGATTTCCATGCCTGTGGAGCTTTATTTCTAGTGCGAATGGAAGGCGGATGATGTTATGCCATTTAGTGATACTAAACGGGTAAGCCAAGCATTAAGCCAATTACAGCCTACAAATCATTGCACAGCAGCGCAACCCTCTGACTTTAGCCATGGGCCAGTGATCACAGGGAATGAGCATTGATCAGTGCCTGCAGCCCTGCGACTGCCCCAATGGCCCCTGTTGCCGCCTGCTCAGTAGCAGGCATCACTCCTGGTCCTCCCACCTGCCTGTACCTCAGCCCCTGCTACAGCACTGCAACCCAGAGAAGAGCTCTGAAAAGTCAGCAAACACCGTGAGAGGCATAAAAGGGAGTCAGGTCTTACAGGAACCAGGTATTTGGGGTTTGCTGCATAGGGGTTTTCTACCTGTCATTGCAGGAAGGGTTCATTCTGGCTGAATAGTTTCTTATGAAGCCCTTTATCTCCTCAGAGATGCAATGGGTGAGGGAGCTAAACAATTGAAGAGAGATGCTGACATCCTTCTGCAGCAGAGAGAGTGGAGAGGCAATTACCGGGAAGTGTCAGCCTTTAAACTAGGCTTTTTATGCTCTAAAGATGTTAATCTCCACTTCTAGGAGGGATGAAGCAGTATTTTCCCTGTGGGAAAGACCCTGAGGGACTGGAAGTATGGAAGTATGGGGATACATGTGGTCCTCAGCCCCATACAATGGGATAAGGCCAGTCCTCATCATGATAGAGTGATGCCCTGGTCTGAGCACTGACAGAGCTGCCCCTGTTCAACAGATCATGCAAATACGGCCTGCTGAGGTACATGCACCTCTTTACTTCCTCCAAACTTATAAAAGGATGCTGGACTGAGACACAAACTTCAGCAACACGGTGAGACTCAATTGTAAGCAGATGGGTTTGACCGTAACCCCAACTGGATTTTCCCAATAGGGAAAAACTGGGGTGAGGTTTTTTTGAGGAAACTGTTTACCAGCTAAACAAATGCCATCTGAGCCATGCTGAATCCATTTTCTTTTCACAATGGCTTGGAGTTTTCCAGTCCTGATGCTAGACCAAGTTTAGGTTGGCAGATTAAGGCTGGAAATGAGACACAGACTTTCCAGACTTTTTCCCGAAAGAGGAAAGCGTTTCACCTCATGGTAACTCTACACACCCTTGAGACTAACCCAGGAGATGGCTGGACGTTTCTGGTCTTGCTTGGGCTATTCCTCCACAGCAGAATACTCCTCTCCAGGAGCTTTGGTGAGAAACTTGAAAGCAGGGGGAGATCAAATGAAAGGAGAAATAAAATCATCTCCCTTGAGCCTTCTCGTTTTGACAGAGGCCAGGAAAATGCTGTGGATAGCTTCTTTGTGTTGGAAGCAAATCCGCTGGTGACTGCACCATATTGAAAGGTTGTTTCCTTCAGGTGGAACTAGGATATCTATTTAGAAGGGAAACAGGTAGGAAAAAGCAGCATTATTCTGCTGAAAATTTAAATGAAAGTAGATTTATTTTGTCTTTGTTCGAATTCTCAGGAGATGGTGTTGACTTATGTGTCGGAAAACCAAACCCTGCAAACAGCAAGTATGAAATGCTGTATTAAACCTGCCACCTCCCCCTAAAGCCCTCAAGCAAACAAAAACCTGACGGAAGCTGCTGACTTTTTCTTGGCTCAAACTCCAATCTGTTTGTCAGGTTCCAGATGCATTTTACAGTGGTTGAGGGTTTTTTGTTGTTGCTGGCTTACTTCAGCAAACTGAATGTTGAAGAAGAGCAGACCTGAAAGTGAAAACATTTCTCCGCTAAAACTCAGGTTTCTACTGAAAATTGTCAGGGAGTTTTCAACCAGGATTAAACTACAATTATATGGGATCTATTTTAACTGAGAATTAAGGAGCGTGCTGAATAGAAATGTTGTTGTGTTCTGTTTGAACACCCACAACCCAAAGAACATCCTTTATCTTGAAATGCATATTAGTTTTACCTTATATTATTACCTCAAAAACACTGCTCCGTTACAGCTGAGGCTTTTGCTGTATGATATCTGCCAGTCGATCTTCCTTTGCTAAGCCCTTCAGCGTACCTAGACAGCTACTATTTTAAGATCTTAAAATGATATGAAAAAGAAAATGTTAAGAGAACGAGCAAGGCTTTCTGCATAAATGCTGCCTTTACAACCACATCAGCATTCAACTCGACTTCCGAATGACCCTGATCAGCAACAGTGTTCTGTATATTCCCACAATTAAAGAACATTTGAACTTGTGTTAATAGCAATAGAACAATTATCTGAAACAGCCATCCACTGAGTAAGCAAGCTGTATCATCAAGAGTCAATCTTGGTGCAAATAAAGACTTACCCTTACAAAGGAAAGGAAGTGAGATCTTCGATGTAAGAGATAAAGATTCTTTACTAGTGGCACCATAAAATCGGCATGTGAACAACATACTGAATAGCAGAAGCAAATATCTGCTGAAATTTAGGCAGCATTTGGTTGCTTAATTGTAAACCTTACTGTTTCCACTGAAAAAAACCCCCAAACAATCTTTGGTATTCTGAGACTGTAAAGAGACATTGGCCTGGTCCTGGGATCAAAAATATTCTTATAACATTAGAGCTTTGTGTGGGAAATGCAGAAGTAGCACAGCAGACTAACAATGGGGGGCGGGAGCAAGGGAAAGCTTTTAAGGGCCTGAATTTATTCTTACAGCTTAATGAAAGAGACATTCATTATATTTCTGGAAAATTAAGAAAAAAATGAGTAGGGGGCCTACTTAATAGGAAATTTCCCCAGGCAATTTCTCTTTTGTTTCTCACCAAACAAATACATTCCATGTTGACGGGAGGGGCAAAAATAAACTGTTTTCTGTGGGAGAAATAAAAAAAAAGAGGCAGAAGTTTCCTTTCTCCCATATTTTTCCTGTTTTTCCCATCTCCTCTCTGCCAATGACGAGGAACATTTTCTTTTTGAAAAGGAAGGAGCAAATCCAAGTCAGAACCTGGCTTGAAAAAGAAGCATGATTTGATCAAATTGCCAAGGCATGAATCTATCAGAGAAATGCTAAAAAGAATGTTGGAAAACTTTCGATCAGATCTTTTGAATTAGGAAAGTTGTGCAAGCAGAGATACCCTGCAGCTCCTTCCAGATGGGAGAGCACAAGTGGGTTTCAGAGGAGCCTGGTGCTGTGTTCACATGGCACCACCTACCAAACTGGGGTGTCTGCCTCTGACATGAGACAGGAGCAACTTTCCTTGTTACGTTTCTCACCTTTTCTTCTAATAAAGCTCATTGTTCATTCCCAGCTGAAAGAAGACATAATAAAAATGATGGCAGGAAATTGAAGGCTAGCTGGGGTTAAGAGAGACAATAACAAAGCTGCTTTTACAGGGTAATCTATAATCCTTTGGTAGCTCATGCTAAAGAGGGCTTCGAAATCAGCAAGAGAATTAAACATATTGAGATCAGCTAAAACATCCCTTTCCTTTGCACATCAAAGAAGATACCCACAGGGACAGATTTGCTGCTATGGAATAATTTCCACCACTTTTTACTACAAAACCAAAAGTGTTTGCTTCTTCTCCCCACTTCCTTTAGCATTAATTCACTGTATGGGGGGAAAGTACCTTTCTGTGTTTGATAGAAAAATCTCCTCCTAATGCAAACAGCAATGCCAGTTAAAACACGGGGGCTCCGCCTGGATGCAGGGGGAGCAGGTCTGCAATCCATTAGCTGTGTCACAGAGCTGAGAGACGATGGGTGGAAAATGGGAAGGCTGAATCTGCCTCCGAAAACAGCTGACAAGTCTTAAATGCGCTGAGTCCAGCAGCTCAGACTAGCCCAGTGCTAACCCAGAGTTTTTCAGCTGGGTCCAAGCCACTCAGTTGCCTGCAGCTGGGTTTGCAGTCTGTGTTGGAAGCAAAGACAGTGATGCTGTGCTGTTTTAGGTGTCACACAGACAGGTGTAAGGAGATGAGCTTTCTCCTTAGAAGTACATTCCCAAGGAAATATAGGGCTGAATCCAAGGGAAACATGCCCCAAGTGCTGCTGTGGGGGATCTAAGCATGATAGAGAGTGAAAAGCATCACAAAATTCACCAGCAGGCTGGGCTGAGAGTTTGGTTTACACTCACCTGAGCTTGGAAGAAATCTTTTACGGATTCTTCTGAACTCCTTGAAAGTCAGGCAGGAAAACCTGAACATGACTTGCAACAGGTCTTGGGAATGATCTGGGGCCTGTCCTTCTGCTTGGAATAGAAACTGCATTAATAAACTGTATAAAATTAAGTACAACTCCTCCATCAGCAAAGCTTTCCCTCCCTTGCTCCAGACCAGCCAGAATATTTTTCACTTTTCCTTGCTGAAAACCTGGGGTTTTTTCAGCAAAGTCTTGTTGAAAATTAGGCTTTGTTTCAGGCAACAGTTAATTCCTGGGCCTGTCCTTGGAAGAAGTTGAAGATTCGGGGTGCAGGGCACCTATTTCTGCCATAAAACTGCAGAATTCCTCTGAATCCTGTGTCAGGAAGCTGGCTGGAAGCACTCAGCTTTGGCTGCTCTCCATTAGCCCTTCCCTAATACATGACTTCACCCTCTTGTTTTCTCCTCTTCTTTCCTGTCCTGCTTCTCATCTCCTGCTTTTTGGATTTGGTGATTAGTCAGCTTTGGGGCCAGCTTCGCTGCATGGCTCTGGCACAGCACGATATGTAGCGGCATGACTGGGTGGGGGTGTACCAAGCCCCTGAATTCAGCACAACCCGGGTGGCAGGACGCCAGCCAGATGTTGCTGCTGGGACACAGGAACCCGTGTGACTCGGTGGGCCCTAAATGAATCATGCAGCACGTACTTCGCCCATATAAAAGAATAGCTGAACGCCAATGTCATGCACTGATATAAAACAGACAGCCCCGGGTATTAATTTGAATTCAAGCTCATAAACATATTGCCTCTGTATGGCGCAGCTATCCCGATTCCCTTTGTATCTCTACTCCTGCAAATAACTAAAAATTTACTTAGAGAAAGAGCTATCAGGCCCACAACCAGCAGCACATGGGCTGCAGAGAGACTGCTTGCTGCCTGCTCTGTGTAGTATCTCTGTGCTGAGCCAGTACATTCATCCCCTTGACCCATCCAGCCCCAACGTGTTTGTGCTGCAGTGGGTTATGAGGGAAAAAATGGATTTGTGTGTGGGCTAAGAGGGGCTAAAGCCTGCCCTGTGCAGCCTTCCAGTTTAGGGTGGTGACCACATCTGTGGAAACTTGTTATCAAAGCACCCATGTGGAGCTTGCGAACCTTGAGCTACGCTCCTCAAACAATGCAGGAGGTAGCAGCGCAGGTCCTGCACAACATGTCCATGAACAAGAGCTTCATTCCTATTCATGTCTGACCCATAGCGGTTCAAGGCAACTTGCCATGGCAAGGGATGAAGAGGGAACAAGGCTGGACTTGAGGTGTGCTCTTTGGTCTTTTCGATGCACTCATGCTGCCCCCAAGGCCAAGCATCTTTGCCAGAGGAATGTGCCTGCTTGTTCCAGAGCAAAGACAAAGTCCCCACTTTGAGCCAGGAGTGAACCCAACCACAACTATATCTTTCAGGGCCATGCCCCCTCTGAAAAGCCTCTCAAGAAGTATGAAGGAGGCAGATGGACATGTCAAAGTACTTGGCTGCTTCTCAGCCCTTGGAAGAGATATGGCCAAGCTCTATTTCCCCCCAAGTCTTTCCGCTCTCTCCATTTCAGCTGGCCTCTGCCTCCATCCCGCACACAGAGAGCACTACCACTGCTTGTTTTACTATCCCCAGAGACTACTCTGCACCAATTCTGCAGCCATCACGGATGGAGACACTAATTAAATTGTTCAAAAATCCAATAAAAATGCTTTATGAGACTGTCTGTCATTGGCAAAGGTTTAGGGAAGAAAATTAGGCTCCTCCAAAAGAAAAAAAAAAAAGTCCTTCCTCTCTCATTAGACCCTTGATATCTTTCGCTGTAAATGTTTTCTGGCTGCTGCAAACTGCAATTGGTTCAGTGGGACCAGTTTCCCAGTGCAGGGCAGACAGAGAGGGCAGGGGGCTTTTTTAGTGAGTGGTCGGGTGCTTTCTCCTCTCCCTGCTCTGAATGACAACACTGTCTCAAGCACAAGCTGGGACAGACAAACCAGACCACTTTATAGATTTTCTCATTCCCCAGCCAGAGCCTGAGAGTATCAGTAATGCAACCAATTAAGAGGATTAAAAGCTATATTTTTTATTTTTTTTTTATGGCAGCAACACTGTCAGATCCTGTGGCTGTGATCAAGGTCCCTATGCTGTCCTTGTCCCAGAGAACTCAAAGACTGATTCATAAAGGGGATTATCACTCCCCATTGCTCCCCTAGCTATTGGTGATGTATGTGGAACAGCAAAAGAAGCCAAGGTCTCCCGTAGGTTTTCACGACCACAACAATGTTTTGTTCTACCTCAATTAGGGATCAAGTTAGGAAACCCAAAGCCCTGATGGAATTAAATCTGGTCAGGGACACCAAGAGCAACAAGAAAAAACTTCTATAGGTATGTTGGTGATAAAGAAGACTATCGAAAATGTGAGTCCTCTCTGGAAGGAAATGGCAGACCTAGCGACCCAGAATATGGAGAAGCCTGAGTTACTCAATGACTTTTTTGCCTCAGTTTTCACTGGTACGTACTCCAGCCACACCACCCAAATTGCACAAGGCAAAGGCAGAGATTGTAAGAATGAAGAACTACCCAATTTAGGAAAAGAACAAGTTTGAGACCATTTAAGGATTGTGAAGGTGAGCAAGTCCATAGGATCTGATGAAAAACATCCATGGGTCCTGACAAAACTGGTAGATGATGTGGTTAAGCCACTGTTCATCATATTTGAGAAGTTGTGGCAGCCTGGTGAATTTCCCACTGACTGGAAAAGGGGAAACACCACCCCTGTTTTTTAAAAAGGAAAAAAGGAAGACTTGGGGACCTACAGGCCAGTCAGTCTCACTT
>WEIS01093902.1:1888-16156 GCA_013389965.1 Todus mexicanus
TTTTTTAATTCTACCCTCTCAGCTCATCAACGCTGAGTTTACATAAAAATGTAAGAACATTACACTACACACACTGCTAATAATCAGAAACTAAAGCTTTGAAGTTTCCCTATTTCACAGCTCCTGCCATGACAGATGCTTGCCAGAGAAAACTCAGGGGGCATTTGTTTGCAAGCATTTTGGCGAAGCGTAGTGCCCATTGTGCCACTTCATATTTCAGCTATCTCTAGTGTAATCAGGGAACAGCAGTTACTTATTTATCTCACGTCTTGCTCCTTGCTAGCTACCTACTATCGCCAGCATGACCTCTGAAGCACACACATTAATTTTACCTCAGTATTTCTATAGCATCAATTAATAAAAACTGACTATGTTTTCAACAAACGCACATGTACTGATAAATGAGGGTCCTGACTTAATTGCTCTGTAAATTAAGAGCTCACAGTAGTGACAATAGAGAATAGTTTTAATATTTAAAAACTCATTAAATTTGTGTACATTTTGAATAATTAAAGTCACACGGCCACTTTAAAGAGCTAATTTAAGTTTAATTCTTAAATGTATATCACAGAAGAACTTGATCTGTTGAAAATTATCGGTTAATTTTTGGAACAACTTAATTCTGTTCTATTATTTCCCTGAAATTCTGCATTTATTTATACACTTTTCTGTCCCTTCTGCCTGCCAGAAATTCCTTGCAACAGCAATTCCAGGATAGTGAGATCAACCTGTACTTTTGTTGGTTTTCTATCCATAGAAAAGAGTATAAACCTGACATTAATAATGAGTTTTTCTCTCTTTTTTTTCTATAGTGCACCAGAACTCTACATTTTAATTCTTTAGATCTATATCAGATCCATTGATCAGATTTAAATAGTGGGTGTTGCGAAGAAAACAACTTTGTTTATGACTTGCAGCTGCGTGAAGATGCAATCCAAATGTCCAAGTATGTGTCATTTTGACAGAATTTGCAAGGGTCCGTGGTAACCCTGTGTCCTTGTAATTATGTAAACTCAAGGCATGGTCAAAGTTAAACCTTAAAACTGTAAGTTCCATTTCCTTTTCAACTCAGAGCTATGACTTTTAGAAGTGAGTAGTATTTTAAAGGACAGTATCTGATTTCCTGGCTGTCAGCTGATGTACTGCTAACAAAAAATTGGTTCACTCTCCTCTCTTGATTATTTTTCTGGTATTCAGGGGGACAACTCCAAAAAAGAAAACCGGTTCCTTTGCTGAAGATCATGCTCTGAATAGGACAGAAACAATTCTTAGTTGCAGCAATTCACCTTTGTGCAGTTAACTTCTCTTTCTCCTGTGGCTCATATGTCAATCTTCATATTGTTGCTAGTATTTAATCAGTGATTAAGCTGCCATGAAGTAAATACAGACAGATTGTGCTGCAACATTTCTATGTTCTTTCAATATTATGAAGTGTAATATTCAGGTAGGTGCTTAGATATCAAAGTGATCGACACTTAATACCTGAAATAAATAGAATGATTCTTCCTGAATCATTACAAAGCGACTTAAGTGTCTCGCTGTAGTCGAGGAGATGAAGTGTTGTTCACTGACTTTTTAATAAATGGAGGAAAACAGTGCAAACCTAATGTGATTATCATAACTATGTGCATTTTAAAAATCAACTCCCTTCCAGTTTTGTCTTCCCTGTGCACTGATTATCTAAGAAGATCCTGGGAAAACAAGTTCTGGATGAGAAGAGAAACAGGCATGGTCTCTAGAACAGCACATTCATACCCCTGTCGCTGAACTATTAAGAAGTGTACACACCATACTCCTAGTCCTGAGTAGTCCCATGAGAACACTTAAATTCAGATGATACTCAGGTGGATAGAAACATGTCATGTCACTTGTGTCTACACAAAAAAGCTGAGATTTTGGCTAAGGAAGGCTGCACATAGGTTTGTAAAGGAGCGCTTGCAGTGATCTTGCCTTTAATGACAAATGTAGGTCATGTAACCTTTGCTTCTCTAAATTCCTTGCTTATTTATTCAGATTTCATACCTTAGCCTTCCAAATGACAGTGCTGCATGGGAAAGGTACAGTCTGGTCATCCTACGTGTCTCCATGTCTTTTTCAGCACCTTTGCTTCTCAGAACACAATTCCCCATCCTAGAAGCACACTCAACCTCCTTTCTTCACAGAGGTCTGCAGCAGTGAAATGTATTTTGTTTGAACTCAGTTCCAGTTTCCCAAGGGGTTCTAATCTCTCTAAGGAATAATGTTGCACTCTTATCATCATTTACCTCTCCTCCAATCTTTGTGTCATCTGCAAACTTTGTCAATCACCAGTTCATGTTTTCTCCCTGGTAGTTGATAAGATGTTAAACAGTAAACGGTCACAGCTTATCTTTGTGAGACCTTGATAGAAGCACACCATCTACAGCAATATTTGTGAGATCAGTTAACTACTTTGAATCTATTCAAGGTGTGTCACACACACTTTATATTGCTCTACTTCAGTAAATCTATTCAGGGCAAGACTGAGTGATAAGCCTAACCTATATATGTCTACCATGTTGATATGACTACCTATAACAACCAAACTTGTCATTCTCCTCTACCATGAAGTTCAGAGGTTGTGAGGGTTGTGATTAGCAGATCTGCAATTTGACAGAACCATATGTCAGCTCCTTCTCTATTGTGCAAAAGAAACAAAGGCTACAAAGGCTACTTGGAGACCTCCGTTGCTATTGTCTGGCTTTAGGTATTGGGAGCTTTTTCCTGACCATGATAATTCCCGGATTTCCTATTTATACATATTCAGTTGGCTAACAAGTGGACTTGTGAGTTTTCTGCTAGGAACAGAACTGCGTTTGATCTAGACAATCTTTTTCTGATGGGCTCTACAACATTAAGTAGCCTTTCCAAGACATCACATTTTCATAATCTACTTTTATTGCTTTTGTGTTTTATAAATGGGATAAAAAAAGTGGTGATAGCTAGCTAGAATTTGTTGTGATATTCCATTGGAATCGGGGAAGTATAGAAATCTGTGAATGAAACTAAAAACCAAAAATAAACCAGAAATGCAACAATACCATTAATTCTAAATGTACATGTTGTACTCAGATCTTCATTAGCTTTTCTTCCTCTTTCAAAACTTGACAATATTCCTCTGCATAACTTGAGAACAATCCACACTTCATGTTATTAAGGACAAGGTCTTACGGTCCATAACACCCAAGTGAGTTTTATTATTCCATGTAGAGTACTGATTTTCCCACTCAAATCCTTATCAGATTCACAAAATTTAACAGTATTCACCCAGTGACGGGAAGAATAAAAAAAAAGGTGATGTTCTTTGCAGTAACACACAATACTTGTGTTCAAATCACCTATATAGTGCTGATAGCAATGCTATAAATTTTGAGGTCACATGATAGCTGGCAGCTTTCAGCTGCATACGCTGGAGGATCAGAAAGAGAGAAGAACACATTAGAGAGGTGAATCTGCAGGGGAAGTTAAGCAGGCAGGCTACAATTAGCAAAGGAGGGACTTAACCAGAAGAAAGGAATTAACACCCATAGTCTTGTGAAAATTGCTTATGATCCGTAATGACACAAATTGGCATATTATTGCAAGCTTCATTGGTGAGGCAGCATTAACTAGTAGAGTGTTCCTTTTAAAACAGGTCTGACATTTACTTCTAGTATCTGTTTTAGCCTCTTTCTGTAGCTTCTAGAAAGACTGCAAAACCTCCTGCAGAAATCCCTTTGCATGTTGTCAGTCTCGGCTCTTGGGCCTTACATGGGAAAGGAGAATCTTTAGATTGTCTAGTACATTTCACTCAGCACATGGATTTAGTGAATGGCATCTTAAGCACTCAGCTCTGTTCGTTGTGCTGTTCTTAGGTAATGACTTGTGTCAAAATCAAATGTAAGGTAATAAGTCTATATAGTGTTGCTTGATCTAATGTGTTTATTGTATACAATTAATACCAAAAGAATATGTTCATAACAGCAGCTTGAAAACGTGTTTGAAGTATGTAGTAAATAGTGTGAAATCAGTATACAAGAACCTACCTTACATAAATGAAATGAACAAAGATAAAATCAAATAAGATTTGTAAGAATGACAATAAACTTTATTTTCTGTGGGTTTTAGAGTGATTCTGTGGGGAAAGTTCAATTTTGTATGAAATATTAGTATTCTGATTCTACAATCACAGACACCAGTGTAAGAACCTTGACAGATGGATGGGTAGATGTATTATTGTGTTATACTCAGTAGGATGCCTCCATAAGGCGCATTAAAGAAAATAGAAGCAAGATATTTGCTAATATATATTATATACATTAGGAAACAGAACCTTTGAATCAGCCATCCATGTTTCATTTATAATACATTTTGTTTGGTATTTACTTTGTCATATTTACGTGGTTTTTTTTTTAATCAATGCTGTTGTCCTGCATTGCCATCCTTCAACATTTCCCCTGTTCCTGTACATCCAGACCAATCTCTTAGAAACCCATCAAAATCTTCACAGCTTATAATGGCTCATTTACATATTCACAGATGATATCATAACATTGTCAGGGGAAAAAAAAAGAATCACTGACTAAGGTAAATTAGCATGTACTTTAAAAAACAATGCACACCGTATTTTAAGGTTCTATATATGTGTGTATATGGGGTATAACATATTACGGACACACTAGTATTTATAAGTGTTGCATACATATAAGTGTGTGTGTGTGTATCTATACACACACACATACATCTATTTGTATTTGACATTTGTTGTTCCACCTTTATCCTGGCCGTTACCATTCTAGTAATGGATCCTGTTGCGCATTAAAATTCCCATTGTGGTCCATTACCACTTCCTTCATTGACAGCTCTATTGCTTCACAAGCTATTGTGCTGCGTATGACATTGATTGGAGACACTGGATACACATTAGCAACATCACAACATGCATAATAAACAAAGTGTCCCTCCACGGCGTGTACCCAGCATGGGCACAATGTTGTGTAGCCCATGGCAAACTTCCACACTGAGGCACTGTGGACATCCCTCCTCCTCCTGTGGGTTTATCCTCCAAGGTCAGGGCCAGCTCAGAGATGGCACAGGCAAAGATGGGACAGTTCCTTGCTGTGAAGTGCTGCCTGGCAGTACTCCTAGAGAGTCCTCAGTTCTGAGGACCTGCTGCCTTTCCAGCATCTTAAGCAGCTATCAGCTAAAACTGCAGCAAATTGGAAGATTTTGAATATTTTTCTTCTCCTCACAGTTCACATGCTTTAGTAGACAAGGGGACAACATGAAGTGCTCTCAAACAAAGAACTCTTCTGTGGTATTCTCACCTGCCTATATTTCCTCCACGCCAGCAATAACTTTCCAACTTTAATGGTTCTAACTCCTTTGGTGGTGGTTCTTTCTGCAGTCTGATCAAAGGCCATAAAAATGAA
Source organism: Todus mexicanus (assembly GCA_013389965.1). Lineage (NCBI taxonomy): Eukaryota > Metazoa > Chordata > Aves > Coraciiformes > Todidae > Todus > Todus mexicanus. Next base: position 7,318 of record WEIS01093902.1, read on the forward strand.
TGGGAAACTTTCTGTTGACACTGATGAACTTTGACTGAGACCTTAAAAGTCAGGAAGCAAGAGCATGACAGATGCATTGACAGAGATAGAGGGAAATCTTTGGAGTGTTGTAGTCCAAAATGCAATAATCTTTACCTGAGAGTGTGCAAGTAAGAGCATCATGAGATGCATCAATCCCTTTCCATTACAGTTCTTCCATGAGCAGAGAAGCAACAGGACTCCTAGCCAGGAGAAATATGTCAGCAGTCTAATTCAGCAATGTGTGTTTTTGAGAACCCACTAAAACAAGCAAAAATACAAATTCTCAAAGTATTTTCTCAACGCTGTAGCATCCAACAAGCATAATCTCCGAGAGCTCAGAGAAGGACTTCCTAAAATACAGGAGTTCAAATTAGTAAAATTGAGGGGAAAAAAAATCCACCAGAGACAAGGATTCATACAGTGTAAAAAAGACAGTTAGTAACATTCTCAATTTATCGCTTTTGCTTGACAGAAGTAGAACAGAAGAGAATAGAGAAACTTTATTGTCCATATCAAGTCAACTCCACTGCCTCAACAGTCTTACAACTCAACAACTTCAAGTACCAGCAGGCTGTCCCTGTTGCATAATAGGTTCATCTCACTGTCTTTACCTTCATCAGGGATGTTGCTGAATGCTCAGAACTCTTGGTTAGTGCAGATCCCAAGTGTCTTCCTGCCTTGTCTCCACTGTTGCTGGTTCTGGTTCATTCCAGCTCTTACGGTCAACCCACTTAGGTCAACTGACTCAGTTGAGGACATTAAAAGCTTTGGAGTTCTCACTCCTATCTAAACTAAATTACTTCGTTATCTCCAAATTACAGAATACTGCAGATATACTGCTCTCCTTTTGGTATTTGCAGTACTCTACCATTTGTCATCTCAACTTTCCTGGAATCTGACAAAACGTGCCCTTGTCTCACATTCCTGCTGCAAATCAGTGCCTGAAGTGCCTGGTACAACCCACTTTTCCCTTCCTTCTTCCAGAAATGTCATGGAATGAAGAATGAGTGATAAAGGAAGATTTTGTGCTTATTTTTTTTAGTTCAAGAATTACTTAAGCTCTTACCTCTAACCAGTGTCCTACCCTCATTTATGACACATTTCTTCTCATTTATTAAAATAGTTTTAAAAGATATGCAAGAAACTCTGTGTGGAATAAATCCTCCTCTCTTCCTTTATTTTTAGTTGACTCTTCATACAACCCAGTAGATCATAGGGTTGTTGCAATCTGTTTCTCTTATTCCCCTGTCAACTTCCAAAAGTTCTACACTGGAAATAAAAAAGACCTGGTACTAGATAGATGAATATCTGTTTTTTACACTGAAAGATACATGCAATATGTTTCTTGCATGGAATAAGGGTCGTAAAACGGTTTTTGTTTTTGTTTTTGTTTTTTTTTCCACAGCAGGGAGCTTTACCTTTGTGCGATCTTAAATCTCACCCGTTGTGTTCCTGGGGTAGGGAGAGCTCAATCTCTGCTGGTTTTTAGCCCCTCGCTAGAACAGTTGCGAATAGTGCTGCTTCCAACACACAGCACTTTTCCACTGTGCAATTCATGCAAATGCCAAGTGTATTTCACAAAAGCAACCACACAGACCAGTTGGTAACCCTGTGATTAGCGAGCTGGGCTGTATTTAGGCAAGTGGCAGCTTCCAGCAACCTCTCAGTTCCCAGTCCTGGACTCCAGCCTCCACAGCCTTATTCACTGCTGTTTGTTCACTGTCCCTCCCTTCTCATCAAGGTCACAAGTAACTTATTTTTTCAAATGTCACTCTGCTGTGTGCTTCTACGTTAAATCACTTGGGAGGCTGATCAAATAATAATGTATTAGCCATCATTAAAGAACTCTTACAAATTGTGTGTATTGCACTACATCTTTAACAGTATTGTATCACACAATGACGGATGCTCAGAGTTTCCAAATATTGATTGTTTTTAAAAACCAGATATTTTTCTGCTAAGGAAGGTTTTTCAACTGAATACTGAGAAAAAGTTGATGGAGGTATTTTCTTAATCTAACAAACGACGTGTATTTTCCTTGCTTTGATATTCTCCCTGGACTGGAGAGCTTAAAAAACCCTGACAACAAATGAAAGAATGAACAGAAGGAATGAAAAAGTTTTGAAGGTTTTTTTTTATTGATTTTGAATGTACAATTTAAGTAATATTTAGTCTATTAGAATTTTTGCTCTTAAAATTGTTCAAATCTGTATAATTCTGAAGCCTGTTAAAAATTTTTGAAGCAGTGCACAACTGGCATAAAATTTACAGCTGAGCTACAGAGTACTTCTAGGGTTCATTCCCTTGAAATAAGAAGAAAATAAATAAAATTAGCAGAAATACATTTTTTCTGTCAGTACCACGGCAAATTACGCAACATCATCATTCAAGCTGAATGACAAAGCAGGCTAGCCCATAGGTTTGGAAGGGTAAACCTAATTAATCCCAAGATAGACGGCATTTCAATAAATGAAGTATTTAGAATTAAAAGAAGTAGTAGTAGAAATATTTAACTAAGAGGACTGGGGCCATTATTGAAATGATGTCATACAATCTGGGAGGCATTGTCATGTTCAGTAAATTAGCATGGCCTAACCACAGCAGAAAATTTCCTTGAGCTGCAATAAAGACTAAATGCTTTCAGACTCCCATGATCCTTTGTAGTCATCATTTTAAAGCGCTGCCTTAGTGAGCTAAACCTGTAAAGTTTTCTTTTGAGCGGCTGTGAGTTGATTAGATCTATTTCAGCCTAGTAGTGGTAATAGGCTCCTCTCTGTGAAACTGCTTAGCCTCTGCTCCCCTGGCAGCTGGAGAAACTGGAATTAATCAGGTCTGCTGGGGACTTCTTCAGCATCTCCGCAGGCCAGCGACTCTGGAATCATTTACTACAGAATCTTACTGTCAACTCTTTGTCATTTAGGCTTTTGATTATGCTTGCTTTCTTCAGAAAAAATGGAAATGGGTGACAGATTATCCTAATGCAGAATTTCACTAGTTACTTTTATAGGCATCTATTATCCTCCTTTGTACTGTCCATAAAAAGAGCGTAGGTGTGTGCGAAGATTTTTGGGGGTAGAGATATGAAGAATATGCTATTGAGATTAACATATTTCTTATAATTAAAGTATGCTTCTTTCTAATAAAGGAACCCTCCCCCCTCAAAGAACTGCATATTGTTTTGTCACTAGCGCAATATCTGGATTTCCTCCCTTTTTTCTTAAAAAGTGATAGCTGGCAAAAAAATTCCCAGATATCATTACTTAAAATGCTACTCTCTAATAACACTACTTTCTACTAAATATACTGTAGATGCAGATTGTTTTTTTTAACTGTATTAAATATGAGCCTTAAGAATAAATGCATATTTACATAGACTGCTAACTACCCTGAGCTTCAGTGAAAAGAAAGTAAACAGTCAACAATGGGGGGAAAAAAAAGACAATTAAGTCCACCTTCTTTTCAACATTTCATCCCACAGATAGACAGATATATAGGTTCTATAGAGCTGGTGCTCTGTCAGTAGAGTCAGTGGGCAGTCTGGTGCAGTCCTTAATGAAATCATCACCCCTTTTGACATTTAAAAATTCGGAGCCCTGTATTGCAAACAGTTTTGCACACTGATGAAAGTCACTTTATTTATATGAGAAGAAATACCACATGACATTAAGAAACAAGTTTTTTTATAGATGGTATAGGGAAATGTTGTGGAGTAAATAGTTGAAAATTTGATCAAAACTGGTGATTTAAACAAATATTTTGTTTTATACACGTATATGCCTTTAATGACATAAAGATATATATATGCATATATATATTTGATGACTAGTGCTCAGTACCCTCTCTAAGGAGTTTGGCAAATGATGTTTTTCACAAACAATGAAGGGAACAAATAGTTTCTTTTTTTTTCTTCTCTATTTTTCCTATTTTTTTCTGGTTTGTTTTGTTCAAGTTCATTCTAGAAGGCAGGTTAACTACATTTAAATTTTAAAACTATGCCTAAATTTAAATTTAAAAAAAATTAAAAAGAGACATTGACACTCTAACAAGTTAAATAAATGGCTATAATTACTGATTGCTAAAATGCCCAAACTGTTTATTTATTAATATGGTGAACGATTTTGTGAATTACAGAAACAGGCAGCAACCTCCTATGAGCTTACCTCCAAACAGAAGCCTCTTTCTCTCTGTTCCTTAACAGACTTGGTGCAAGCCTGAACTCTAGAGATCTGAGATCTGAAATACATCTACACCTCATCCCCAACATAAATTTCTCATCTGTCCTTATTTGCCTATGTCCATTTGAAAAGAAAATTGGCTTTAAAAACCAGAGGTCTAATTTTCTTCTACTGACACATGTTGGTTCCTACAGGCAGGATTCAAGAGGATGAGTAGGGTGGGTATGTCAGCTAATTTTTATGAACTGGGTTTCTTCACCTAGTTTTCCACTGGGATGAAGGACTCTAGCTAGAAATTATTCGAAACCTGAATCTTATTGTTAGGCTACGAGGTTTGTTTTTGTAGGGACTGGCATCATCATTGTTTTGCTCCTTCTTGTTTACCACCCTGCAGCCATGGCTGGTTTGCAGTCCCTTCCTTCCAGCTGAGAAGGCGCCATGCCCAGGTGAGCCCTCCAAGATCACCTCTGCTACTCAGCCAGTAGCCTCTGGTAACGTGCCTCTTACACCCACTCTGAGTCTCTTGCTACCAGGTGGTGATGAAAAACCCAGCCTTTTTTCCCCTCAGTATTCACATGTCCTGGCTCTCTGTGCAATGCAATAGGGGCCACGAGGCCGAAGCAGTTTGGCATTGTCTTTTCCAAAATACAGCGTATGGTTGGCAAAACCAATGTAACCAAAATAGAAAGAGACTCACTAATTGAGCTGTTTAACACAGAATGGCATGCCACCTGGAAAGCACCCAATCCTAATGCTGCATCTTAATGTGCACACAGAGTATTCCTCACCCTTTCAGAGGAAAAAAACCCACCCTAACCCACAAACAATCCCCAAAAACCTACCCACAGTTAAACTGCAGCTGTTTGGTGTCGAAATTGTGGGAATTATCAAAAAATCCTGAGCTTTATGTGCTATTAAATAGTCTAAGTCTGAGAAGTCACAGAGAGTTAAACATAATAAATAGCTCAGGTTTATTCTGTTAATGTTCATGTTCATGTTCTCTTTATTGAATACTTGCCCTTCTTTTATCCTTATACTACCGTGGTCATTTGTCAATGACAATTTGTTGAGTTTGGATGTGTTCCTCTCCTCAAGAAAAGGACTTCAGATTAGATCTGTACAAATATTGAGGCAGCTAACCTTGGGAAGTGTCCACTGACATCACCATTCTTAGCTAATTGCAGATGTTCAGGATTCAAGTGGTAAATATTTAACAAGGGGGCTTTTCTCTCTCCTCAGTATGCCTCCCAGGTACTTGAGACACTCCATTATTTCAAACAAGATGCAATAGATTTTACCCGAGATCTGCCAAACTGTGCTCTGCAATGTTCAAGCCAGGTTTCAAATCCTATTGAAGCACATGTGAAAAGCAAGTCCTGTAAAGTTGTTACTTCAGAATGCAAAGCATTGCAACTCATTCTACATGGTTAGCAGCCTACTTTTACGTCTTCTTTTCAGTGTAGCTTATTTTATAACAAACCTATACATTGACATATAAACCATTTAGGGTAAAGTTGGTTTTAAAACTTGGTTACTGGAAATTACTCCATCTGTTCTGGAAGAATCTGCATGGGCGTTGTTCAGAAAAGGGGAGGTGAATTTAAGTTTCAAAAGAGAGGGCTAGGTGACTTACAGTGCTACACAAAAGTCTTTTCTGGCTTCTGTGTCTTTTAATTTGGGGTTTACCTCTTTTTCTCTCTTCATCTTAAGCAACCTGGTCTAGTGGGAGGTGTCCCTGCCCATGGCAGAGGGGTTGAGACTAGATGATCCTTAAGGTCCCTTCCAACCCAAATCATTCTATGATTCTATGTTCTTATACTTCTGCTCCAAGTTTCATAGAACTGTATGTCTTGCTCCATCCCCATTTAAATGGCTTGGTCTTTCCAACTCAGCTCCTTATCTCTCAATTTCAAACAGATGTTTTAGCTTTTGTTTTACTATTTCCGTGGTTTCAGAAATTTTTTCTTCATTTATTTACTTTTCCACTCAGAACTCCCTCTGCCTTTACTTTTGTCAGGGGCACTTTAGACATGATGATCTACTCAAGTGACCTGCCAAACTCTGCTCTTTTCAGCTCAACTGCTTGTCCAGCACAGCCTTTTAGAGCCACTGAGTCTCCAGAAGGACAGAGGATACTGTACCTTGAGCAAAAGCCAACGGTCAGATTTTTATTACTGATGTATGTGACACCAAACTCCATCTTTTATCTGGTGAAATCTCGCAGTTCTTATACTGAAAATGCGCAATTTCAATAACTCTCTCATCACACTTTTGAATAATATAATACTGTCCAAAAAAAAGCTCCCCAGTAACAAGAGCAATTCACTATTTTTCTGTTGTTCCAATAGCATGTCTTATGGACAATCATATCGCTCCTGTAAGCCTGGAGGATTTTTACTTTTTTTTTTCTTGGTTAATTTTTAATAAGTAGATATGGTAGAGAAATAGCGACAATGAAGCTTCAAATTAAAAGGAAGTAATTAAAAAGGGTGAGGCTTTTGAACTGAATTGCTCTAAATGAACTGGGAGAGGTGCAAATCAGTCATTACAAAAATTATATAATTTCAGGTCTTAGGTTAAGTTCTGTGAACTGTTTAATGTCATAATTGGCTGCTGCCAAAATCATCAAGTTGAATGAAGTCCTAAGTTTAAAATGTCATAAACTCTCAGCATAAAGATTTATATAACACAGGTATCTGACCTACCACCACATGGCAGGAGGTATTTGTTAAGTCTATTTGACTTTTGCAAAGTGAAAAAAAAAATGACTAGAGAAAGAAAACATACATCTTCTGGACAATATCAAAACATTATGAATCTAGTCTGATATCTGAGCAACGCATTCAGAAAACTGTAATAAACATAGTTGTTTCTTATTAAAAAATCAGATTTGATACTCCAAGTGGAAAATTTGTGTGTTTATTATGATGAATGAAAGTGGTTAATGTCAAATCTCAACAACATGCATTTAGCAAGAGTTTAATGGAATATTTCATAAACCAAGTAAAATCTTTCTGAGGTTTTGCAGCCATTCAATGGCTTTAACCCATACACATCTTCCCTATAGGAATTTCTTTACATTACTAATTTTCAAAACCATGGCTGTACTTGACTATATCTGCATATTAAAATATAGGGGCAAATTATCATGTCATTCACTGCCCTAGGGAAAGGACAGTGTTGCACAGGGTGTTGCAGTGAGTTCAGGGTGACAAGGTGAGAACTGGGAAACACCATCTTGCAAAATGCACCAGAAAGCAGCCACTCCTATAAGTAAAGCCATACAGCTTTGTGTATGCAAAAAGATGCAAGCAAACCCATGCAAAAAGAAATGTAAGCAATACTCCTTGTTTCTCATTTCACACATCATGATTAGCTTGAAAGAAAAGGCCATTATAAGAACACTTCGAAGACATCCTATATTTCCAAATATCCTCTCAGTTTAACATGGGAAAGGAAGAAATTCTCGTATATGTAATGTCTGCATTCTGGTGGCTCCTTTGGTTCTATAGTGGAACCAGGGCAACAAAGATGTGCGAAGGAGAAAGACAGATAGGAGATTGGAAGTTTAATGGCCAGTTAAGCTGCCTACTTGTAATTTACAATCATGTAGGTGGTATCTAATGAAGTTAATTTTTTGAGGGAAAGAAAAAAGTAAACAAAAAATTATTTCTGGCTGTTCTAAGGGTGGTGGATGATTTAGTCCTGGTTTTTAGTCCGTGGAAAAATAGCTGAAGCTTCATACAGAGCTAGGTAGCCATGCGTTTCTTGTTTCCAGCCATTTCTATGGACACATTTCTTCATTGCAAAGAAAAGCCAGAAGCCAGTAAGGACATACTGCCTGTACAGTATTCATGTTATTCACATCAGGAAATCATCCAAGCTTGCATTCATGAAGATGTATTCTTAAACACCCACAAACAGCTCTTCCTCTTGTCTCTTCCCAATTTCTTCCTCACAAGCACTTTTTCTGAGTAAATAACAGCTCAGTGGCCGTATGAGTATTATATCCAGAAGAGAAGGGTTGTGTGGTTCTGCACAAGAGAAGTCAGAGTTGCTAAACACTGTTTTATTTCAATGTCATCCTCTTTATAAAAGCACTGAAAATCAAAGCTCTTAGAAAACTGTCAGTCTGTCCACATTTACTTTCTCTTCTGCTTTTTATTTTATTCCTGCTAATTAACCCACTCCCTGCCAGCTGCATTACTGAGCTTTTGCTTTGGTCACTGGGACATTTCATCTCCAATCTTGAGGAATCGAACAGCTAAAAATATGATTATTGTTTTTGCCCTCCTAGACAGCCCTAGACTCCCTCCTGACCAAAAATTCTCCATCTCCCACCCCAACACCTGCACTTTAGTCATTTCTCCTCTGGACAGGTCCTCTTTGGACACTCAACCTCTTTCACTCTAGACCCAGCTCCTAATTATCTTTTACCATTGAAAAAAACAAACAGGAAAAACATTGAAGTAAGGAGTCAGATATACTGTCAGAATAGTAAAAAGCACCACATTTATGAAGTCAATTTCATACACAGTAGATTTCACACATATATCTTTTTACAGGTACTCGTTTGATTTCAAAAAGCTGGAGAAATGTGAAAAAAGTCTAAGTAAGTTCACCAAAAATGAAAACAGAAAATC
>WEIS01093905.1:3943-15555 GCA_013389965.1 Todus mexicanus
TCCTCTCCTCTCCTCTCCTCTCCTCCCTCACAGCACACCAGCAGCTGCAGTGGTACCAGTGCACCCCATTTCACAAGAACAGAGGTGCCGAGGAGGAGGGCTAACAAAAGTGTTCAGGGACCAACATTTGTATATTGATTACCCCTGCGTGCCTTGACCTGCTGCAGCTCACCCTATTTCTGTGCCTATCTCCACTCAATGATCTCAGAGGTCTTTTCCAGCCTCAATAATTCTGCGATTCTGTGATACTAAGGGAGATGTCTTTCCTATCACCTCCAAGGAGATGAGAGGCAAAGACCTGGCAGTGAGGGGATGCATGCTCCACGNCTGGTTCCTTGCTTAGAAAATGGCAAGCGAGGGCTCTGTAGCTGGAGACCCCAGCCCCAGGGCAGCAGCAGCACCCTGGGCACCCAGCCCCAGGCACCCAGCCCAGGAGGTGGAAGAGAGACCCACCAAGGAGTGCAGCCAAAGAGCAGAGCCAAGAGCGATGAGTTGGCCCGAGCGGGCAGAGCTGGAGGCTTTAGAGTGGAGGGGTACGGCTGGGCCTAGAAATCAGAGAGGGAAGGTTTGCACTGGCCTGAAGGAAGCACCGCGGGGCATAACCTGGGAACAGACTAAGCACGGAGGCAGCAACAGAGCTTGGCACATCCCTTGGCACTGCATCTCGGTCACTCCTCGTGGGTTCAGAGGCACCCTGCAGGCACCAGGCAAGCTCTGGCCCTTGAACAAACCCTCAAGCGAGTGGTTTCCAGGCAGCCCGGCTGAGCAGCTGCAAGCAGAGCATGTAGCGTGCCAGGGCTCAGCCCAGGTCCCTTTGCCAGTTTGATCCCAATGCAACGATGGGGCACAAGAGGGAAGCCCAGTGCTTTTCCCTGAGCTGTCCTGTGATGCTGCTGGACACAGCAGAGACAAGCAGAAAAGCAGTGGCAGATAGCTACCCCCAGCACACAGAGTGACACCTCGGCTGTCCTGCTCCACCAGCCAAGCCCAGAAAGGGAATGTGAAGGGGATAGAGGCTCTGCTGAGGCCCACACACAGCCCTGTGTGGCCGGGGAGTGCCCAGGAGCCAGGCACAGTGGCAGTGGGAAGTGGATCTGTCACAGAGCTGGCCTCTGGAGAGACTGATGGTAGCTGGCAGGTCCCCAGCCCTGCTGGTCCCCGGCTCCGCTGGGGTGGGAAGAGGGCACCAAAGGACAGTGTCAACTCAGCAGCCCTTGTCAAACAAGCTCCCAGGCTGTCCTATCCCATCAGCATCTGACTCCCACCACAGCAACCACCCCAACACTGTCCTTGCTGTGATGGGGTAGTCAAAGCCCCCCACAAGTTGCCCCGTGCCAGAGCCTGCAAGCGCTGATGTAGCATGTGCAGAGCTGCTGCTGGGAAACACCAAGGGTCCAGGTGGTGGAAAAGGCACCTTCTTCCCCAGGCACACACACCTCCGCAGGCCACGAAGCCCAGCTCTCCCATGGGTACTGGAAGAGCTCTCTCCTCTCCCCACCGGTCTCCCTCTCCTGTGGATCAGGCTCTGAGCACCGTCCCCAGAGCCTTCAGCAGAAGCAGCGACCACTGCAAGGGGTACGACAGGGTATGTCTTGGAGGTAAATAAGGCAGGCAGGAACAACGCCCTCATTTCAAATATAGCAGAGCCCCTGGGACTCTGAGCTGTTTTCTGGTGGCCACATAAGGGAAAGAAGCTGCACGGCTTGCCCTGGGCTTTCGAAATCTTCCTGTGCATCACCTGAGCTGTAGGACCTGAGCCCCCTCCGTGTTCCTTTAGCGTCTTGCATTTATCAAACCACAGCACAACAGGGAGAGGTAGAAATTGGGGCAGGAAAGGGAATGACACAGAGTCACAAGCTAAACTGCAAAGCACGGACCACCATTTACCAGCATGGTAAAAAAGAGACCACGCAAAACCAACGGAGTATTTCCATGAGAGTGCTGGAAAAACAGCCTCCCACTAACTCTCATTCTCAGCCTGGGAAGGGAAAAGCTTCACACATGCTCTGAATGTCGTGAAGGCTGCAACAAGCTCAGACAGGAATAGAAGTCACTAACTAGATGTTTTCCCTCCTCCAAGTGAAAATGCAGACTCCTCTCCTCCTCCTCTCCTCTCCTCTCCTCTCCTCTCCTCCCTCACAGCACACCAGCAGCTGCAGTGGTACCAGTGCACCCCATTTCACAAGAACAGAGGTGCCGAGGAGGAGGGCTAACAAAAGTGTTCAGGGACCAACATTTGTATATTGATTACCCCTGCGTGCCTTGACCTGCTGCAGCTCACCCTATTTCTGTGCCTATCTCCACTCAATGATCTCAGAGGTCTTTTCCAGCCTCAATAATTCTGCGATTCTGTGATACTAAGGGAGATNTGTATATGATTACCCCCTGCGTGCCTTGACCTGCTGCAGCTCACCCTATTTCTGTGCCTATCTCCACTCAATGATCTCAGAGGTCTTTTCCAGCCTCAATAATTCTGCGATTCTGTGATACTAAGGGAGATGTCTTTCCTATCACCTCCAAGGAGATGAGAGGCAAAGACCTGGCAGTGAGGGGATGCATGCTCCACGGACAGAGCTGTGGGGACTGCTGTGACACAGGCTGTGCAAATGGAGATGCCCATATCTGGGTATCAAGAAACGTCGGCAGAAAGTGTCAGAGTCCCTCCAGGAAATGAAGGGATTGCTCAAGGGGCCACCCAGTTCTAAGCCAAAAGCAGCAACAGCTGTGGTTGCATCCTAGGCATTGCTTGTTAATTATAGAATACCCTGGGAGCTGTGCACAAGGAACAGCTTCAAAGTAGATCCTCTCTTCACTGGCACCTCTTGGTCTGAGGTTCTGCCAGTGCCTCCCACGTCAATCCCACCACAACTGGGACTGAAGACCAGGGAAGCTGGAGCAAACAGGGCAGCCTGAAATCTGGCAGTGCTGCTTCTCCATCTCTTTGCTGTAGATCAAAGGGTGGAGAGAAAGGGAGGGGAGCCTGGCACAGCTCCTGCCTGAGCCTAGTGTGCCATCTGGCATTTGGACGCAACATGAGGGGCTGAGTGGGAGGCAGCAGAGGGACCTGAGTCTTCTGGCCTGACGTTGGAGGGATCTCAGAGAGAGGGAAGGAGAGGGGGCTCCAGCAGCAAGGAGAGAGGCGTTAGCAAACAGGGGACAGTGGGTCCCTGGGCACAGATTCTGCCCACAGGAAGGTTTTTATGATTCAGTCAAGAAAACATATGATCTGGGGGGAAAAAAAAAAAAAAAGAAAAAGAAAAAGAAAAAAGATTAAAACAGAGAAGAGGCAAATAAACTGTCTTGCCAGGGGAGCTTCAGCTTAGCTGGATGAGGCACTGTGTGCACCCTTTTCCTCTCACTCTGGCAGCAAGGGTCACTGAAGGAAAGGGATTCCCACAGTGGAAAGTGTTGCCAGCTGCTGAGCTGAACCAGTTAGGGATAAATCCAAGTTTTGGAGGAACAGCAAGGATTTGTTGAGACATTGTGGCTGTTCAGGTGGTCAGGATGGCACAGAGGCGGGGTTAGCAAAGTGCAGCCTTACCAAGCATCTCCAGCAAACACCAGGATGGACGGTGTCCTGTCCCATGGGGAGCCAGAGACTGGGATGTACAGAAAGATTTAACAGCCATCCACTTCTGCCTCCATCTTCCTGGGATGTGATTCCTGTGAGGCACAGCACCAGTGGATGAAGAAAACCTCCCACACTTATTTTGGCATCTGTACTAAAGCAACTTGGATGAAAGAAACCTTCCGTTTCAGAGTTCGGGCCAGAGCTGGAGTGATGTAAGAAGGGAAAAAACATCCCCCTTGGGCAGCTTGTATCCTGAACAACAGCACAGCAGCTGGGCTGTGCCCCATGGGAGATGGGGGACACATCCAAGAGTAATCTGGGACTGGCTTGCATCAGCAGCAGAGGAAGGATGCTTCTTTTCACAGTTGTTGGAAGAATGCATGCTGATAGGGATGCCAACCATAATGACACATCAGAACCCCTGATTATTCCTTTCCATCTTGTTTCTTTAATTAATGTCAAAGAGAGAGCATCCAACCCACCTGCGTCCTCAGGCTTTGGTGGGATCATTTCTCTCACTCCCCCAAAAGGTCTCCCGTGTGCCACTGGAAAGGACAAGGTGAGAGGAGCTCCTGCAGCCCTCCAGCTGGCAGGCTCTGCCTCCTCCCCTGCGCTCAGCATCCTTGGGCGAGGCCTGTGGGATATCCCAGGGAGATGAGCCTCTGCTCCTGCTGTAAGCCCTGCTCCCCACAGAGCCGGCACGAGGCAGGAGATGGGCCCGTCTCTCCCTGCCAGCGCAGGCAAGAGGGCTGGAAGGTAGGAGGTGGAACCGAACCCAGTCTCATTAAGAGTAATTACCATTCATCCCAGGAAGCAGTAGGAGACAAAACCCACGTTCTCCCAGTCTATTAATAGCTGTCAGCAGCTGCACAGCTCCTGCTGGGACCCAGGGAGAGTGGAAAGCTTTGGGAGGAGCAGAAGCACAGAGAGCATCCTGCTCCCCTGTCCTTCAGCACTGGCTGTGCAGGAGGCTTTTTCCTCCTTTCACGATGTCATTTCTTTTGCTGCTTCCTCCAGGACTCCAGGAGATGCCGGCTGCTTTTAAGCAGTGTTTTCCAGCAAGAGCTGCAGGGAGCCAGCCAGAGGAGGGCCGGGAGACAGGGCTTTGGAGCCAGTCCCGGCTCCTCAGCATCCTCAATGTGCTGAGTCCCTCCAGTTTTAGCAACTGTCTGTGCTACTCATTGAAAGGGTAGAAGCCATCCACACAAGAGGACTCCCCCAGCTCCAAGGACAAGCCTTGCTGGCTCCTAGTGAATCCTTTTGGTGTCAGGCAGCCATCAAACACCAACTGCCTCCTCTGGAACCTGACCTTCAGCTGTGCCCACAGTTCTTTCCTCCAGCGAGACAAACCACATCTGACAGATGGTGGTTGCCTCGCTGAAGGCATCAGCTAGAGATGCCACCCTACATGGTGTAAAAGACTCAAATAAAATGTTATCGTGAACTGCTATGGTGACTTCTGGCCACGACAGCGCAGTGTGAGGACAAAGGGGGCTGCAGGAGATGCACTAGAGGAGTTGACCAGCTGGACACGTCTATGGAAGGGTGTTTTTTCTCTTTCAACTCCTGCTACATCCAGCTACCACTGCGAACAGTCTGCTGCTTGCCATGGGCAAAAACCTCACCAGATGTGTTCGTGCAGTCCCTGAGAACACAGCTGATGCTGGTGCCACCCACCAGAGAGAAACTGAGGAGAGGAGAGGAGAGGAGAGGAGAGGAGAGGAGGAGAGGAGAGAGGAAAGCTGCTTGGCTGCAGGGTGTCTTGGCGGTGTGGCAAAGCAGAAGGGAAAGGCATCTTTCTGTGTCTGGGCACTGTCCTCTCCAGCTCTGGCACTAGGGCAATGCCTTCCTTACACTCAGAGCTGCTGGGATGAGGGTCCACTTGGGTTCCCTTCTCTCAGCTGCTCACCTTGAAGTGGAAGATGCCTAGACTGAGAGGGGCTGCATCCAGCATCTTCTTTGAGAGAAGCAAGGCTCTGCTTCTTGCTGGAGCCTGTTGCTGAAAGAAACCAGGACAGCCACAGAGAAGGGAAGCATCAAAAGGGAGAGCTTCCCAAGCTTCCCAGGCCCGTCATGGATGGACAACTTGGTCTTTTAACAGCTGTAGGTCCCTGCAGCACACAGGCTGCATACAGGCCACCAGTCTTCCTCCCTGGATGGTCTTCAGCAAGCACAGCCTGCAGTGCTATGAAAGACTATTTGGGGATAGAGCAGAGGTTTGGGGCTCTCTGACAAAGCCTGAAAAGCTCCAGAAAAAACACCCAGTTGTAAGCTTCAGGACGTGGGCAGATAAAGCAAGGATTTCCCCTTCTTCCCCCTTCCCAGGATGACATGGTGCTGCCTTCATTCCAGCAAGTCCTTACAAATGTCCTCGAAGAGTAAAAGAAATCAAAGTAGAAGAAGCCAGGTAGGGTAACATGCTTGTAGGTCATCATGCCTGGGACAGTAGAAAATGTTGTCATCCTACAGCCATAGCTCTGTCTCCAGAACAGCATCCACATCTTTCTATTAGCAGCAGAAGATGCCCTGTGGGATATGTTCCTGCCACACAAGACACTGCAGGACCTGGCTCCTCTCCTATTTATTTGTTGTGATACGAATTTTGACTACTGTTACACTGTCCTCAAACTCCAGGCAAAGACAGGGGAGCTGATAAGGCACAACACCATCAGAGGCGCTGCCTGGGGGAAATCTGAGACCTGGTGGCTGGAGGGATACAGAGAGCAGCTAGGATTTGTTGGTAGGATGATGCTCTCGTCACTGAAGCCAGGAGGCACTGCCTTCCCCCATCCCTCAGATGTGAACAGGGGGAATGGGAGTGGGAATTGGAATGGGAATGGGTATAAATGTTTTACTTTCCACTCAGCCAGCTACTTCCATGGCATCTGAGGAGAAACCAACGCTGCACGCCTCACTGGAAACACATGCTAATGCTTACACACGTGGAAATAAATGTTAAGGTCGATAAAGAGTTAACATAGCTATTTTTCAGCTACCAGCACTTGTTTTCAGCGTATGATTCAACACCTGATTGCATCCAGATCAACTGCAATACTTGGGCAATATTATCTCTGGGAATCAATGACTCTGGGCAGACACAGCTGGAGTCCATTGGACCATTAAGTCTGCAAAATATGACATTTGCATTATATTAGCCATGGGACGGGCTAAAGACTTCAGTGGGAATGGCTTGCTGAAGGCTCAGTTCAGAAATTGAGCACAATTGCAGAAGTAACTCAAGGGGGCTACTTCTGTGGATCTGATTTGGCCAGCTCCTTTGCTATTCAGGAGTCAAAGTGAACACCCGCACGGAAATCGGTGCAAGAAGAAGTCTTTCTAGTTTTATATTGCTCTCATTTTTGCTTTTCAAGATCTTGAAAGCCTTGGATATGTGTTCCCAGGAATAACGTGGTCAGTGTGGGGCCAGTGTTTGTGAAGGGCTTTGCAAGGCTGCTGACACCCCTGCTGTGTTAAACACCAGCTTGACTCACAGGCGGTGTCCCTGTCTTCTGGGAAGTTGAGTGACAGAATCAGGCCACACCTAAAAAAGAAGTACATTGCTGCCAAAGCCTAACTTTGAAACTCAAAAAGGAGGCCTCGAAATCCTAATCCTTTTTTTTTTTTAATCTATGCCTCTTTGCATTTATCGTTTTGTTGCTGAGCCTTTCGGGCAACCTTGGATCACATTTGTAACATCTTCTTCATGACTAGGAGGTATATTTTATATGGAAGTCAGCACAGCTTCCCAAAAATGCCAGCTATCATGGGACTTGCAGGACTATCATGAGAGCTGGCACCAGTATTATGTACACTCCCACAGGGCACAGGCTGGCTACGCTCATCATGTACCCGCTACTGAGAGCACCAGCATTTTGAAGGAGCGAAAGCAAGCCACGTTTCAGTCTAAAAATATACTGGCAAATACCAAAAGGCTTAGATCTGAGAAATGGGAAGAAGGAGATGCACATTTTCAGCCCTTTGTTTTTACTCTCCATATTCCACAGTGTCATGGGTGCAGTCACTGCCATGCCAAGGGCTCAGGTCTTTCCCCGGCTCTGTGAGAGGCTGCTCACTAGTAGAATGGAAAAAGAGCAGGCTGAGGAGGACAGAGGGGCATGCAGCAGATGGACCAAGATCTTCCTTTCAGTGGAGTTCTCAGACTTGCTCTCCTCCCCCTTAGACCTGCCTGCAATACATTATTCAAAGGTAGAAACCCCAAAATATGGGGCCCTGAAGCAAGACAGTTTCAGGCACCCATAGCGTGTCTCTAGCAAGTTGTTGCGAATACTGATAAGCCTTAAAATACAAATGTGTAACAAAATGAGTACCTTGAGCACAGCAAAGTGCTCACCATTTGAATGGAGTGCTGCTTACCCTGTTCTTGCTGTGCTGCCGAAGTGCCACAGCAGCTGCCAGCCCAGGCAGGAGTGTGTGGAAGTTCTGCAAATGTCCAGTGCCTCTGGTAATAATGTTTAAGAGCAACAAAATATTTAAGAGCATTAAGGAGAATGGAAATTAAAGGAAACAAAATCATTCCCAGGTATGTTTTGCTTAGGAAGTTTTATATCAAATGTATTTTAAAACAGAACAGTTTGCTCCTAAAGCCCTGAATATTTCTATTACTTTAGCAAGTTTTGCAAGATTAAAAGACAAAGCCCTCCAGGAAAGCTGGTACAGATGTTCATTATTGTAGCTAATTGCTTCAGGCAGGTACGTAGGGAGGCGAAGGTTCCTTCTCCAGCATCTTCACAGCCATTTCATAGGTTGGCAGCACGTACTGTGCGCGTACCAGCACCCCTGGATCAGTGCTGGAGGTGAGGGACATTACTGTGATGAGCTCGCACACTTCTTCAGTGCTGGAAAAAAGGGCTCCCACCAAGGTCTGGCACCGGGTTTTAGCAGCACAGGGGTTCAGCAGCACTGCGGAATGGGCACCGTGATGGGAGAGCACAATCCCCGATCACAGAATCATAGAATCTTTGAGGTTGTAAAAGACCCTTGGGATCATCAAGTCCAACCGTTAACCCCGCTCTGCAAAGTTTATCCCTAAACCATATCCCCCAACACNGGGCTCCCTCCCCGCTCCCCCTTCCTGCCCTGCCCGCCCAGCGCCGCCGCCCCGCCCGGCAACGGCCGCGTCCCGGCGACCGAGGCGGGGGAACCAGGCCGCGATTTGGTGCCCCGGCCCCTCAGCCACGGCCGGAGCCGGCGGGACAAACCCTGAGGGACGAGGAGCGAGGAGGGACCCCCTCGGTATCTCCCGCCGGGTGAGCTCTCGTTGCCTCGGTGGACACCCCCAGACCGCCCCCCATCCCCAGCAGGGCTGAGTCTCAGCCAAGGCTGAGCAGTTTTCATCCCTCTGGGGAGCTCTGCAGAGGAGCTTCGCTGGCAGGAGGGAGCCACAAGCGTTTCGGGGAGCTGGGCTGAGGGAGCTGGCAGGGACTCGGGAGTTTGGCAGCAGCCAGATGTTTTCCTCACCTCTTCTTCTGTGTCTTCTCCAGGGGCTGACCCGACAGAGCCAGCTGCGTAGAGCGGCTGCAGCGGGCAATGCTCGGGTCCTAAAGTGCTTTCGTGTTTCTGACACCCCCTTGGGGCTGCGACCCTTACCTGGGCACGCTGGCAGATCCCCAGGACCACAGCGATGACATTACCCCTATTCCCAAACGGCTGGCTGGCCTCAATCTGCCCAGCCTCCTGTTACAGACAAATTCCATTATGTCTGAAGCTAAATAGATTCCTCGTTTGGCACGCTTATTGTTTTTTTTTAAACTTACTTAAAGCCCATTGCAGAGACTCAGCCCTTTGATGAGCTTGCAATATGCTGTCCTAATGCACACTGAGGCTTTCCAAGAGCAAGAGAGCATGGCAAGTCTCTGCAAGGCGGCAGTGGGAGATCAGTGGTGTTAGACAGCATTTGGGATCGCTTGACAGCGTCCCTGCTAAACCTGCCTGGAGTAGAGGTAACAGCACAAAGGCCAGGACACCTGCAAGAACAGCCTGCATTTAGAATAGAATGATAGAATCATAGAATAATTAAGGCTGGAAAAGCCCTCTTAGATCATCGAGTCCAGCCTATGACCTACCACCACCACTCAGCTAAACCCTGCCACTAAGTGTGGCATCCAGTCTTTTTTTGAACACCTCCAGGGACGATGACTCCACCACCTCCCTGGGCAGCCCATTCCAGTGTTTAATAACCCTTTCTGTGAGGAAGTGCCTCCAAATATCCAGGGGTGCTGCTGCAGTGACGTGAGAGCTTCTTTGATTTCTGGGTAGACTGAGCTTGAGTGCAAATGCGATCTTGGCGGGGGCACGAGCACCCTCAGAGATAATTTCTCTTGAGTTTTAAAACTTTCCAGTGAACGCAGTGTTTACAGTTGCTCCGTTTCTTAGATCACTGCACTGCTGGTAGGAGGCGTCAGCCAAAGGTCACCGCTTTCCATGCAGCTCTTCTTTTTCAGTCTCTCTGGGCTTTGGTGTGAATCAAAAGAACAGAAATCTTTTATTTCCAGATCAAAACAAGTTCAGCTTAAGAAGTTTTGTTAGGCGTGCTAGGCAGCAGCGTAAATTGGCTCCGCGAGTGGATTTCTGTCAGCTTCTTCCTGGGAAAGGAAGTGTGATTTCTTTTTTTCTTATTTTTATTTTTGAGACGTTTCAGTATCATTTACCTCTGGGTCTAATCTGGGTGCTAAATGACACAAACTGGGAATTTACTACATGACCCCGCTCACTGTATATCATCTAATGAAGCCTTTTCAGCGTACGTGGCTGATGCGTATGTAGAGTGGGTGGGAAGGAGCATGCATTAACGCTGGTGACTTGGCTTATTGATAGCGAATTACGGCGTTCTCCGGTGTTTCAAAACATGCTTAGCAAACCCGGCTATCGCAGCTGGCTTGGCACGTTAGCTCTGGCTGGGTGATGCTGCTGCAGCCAAAGTGGAGGGGATGGAGCAGTGAAAGAGCCCCTTGCCCAGTGGCAAGCACACCCGGTTGGGGTATGCTTCGTGCTGGAGGTGGTGGGAACGGCTGCGTCGTGAGCAGTGACTCAGCGTCAGACTCAGCTCCCACTCCAGCACCACGGGCGTGGGGTTGATTCAGACGCCTTGTGGGCTGGCTCTCGCACGCCGGCAGCCTTGCGCTCGCTGGCTTCACACCAATAAGATGGTGGAGTCAGCTGAGCTGACTTGTTGTGGAGCTCAGGTCAAGGGAGAGCTGCTGAGCAGCCTGGACACAGACACCCCTTTGGGGCCACCTTATGTTGGGGCTGGCCCACAGCTGCGTAGTGCACACCAGCTGTCCTCCCACTGCAGGTGAGCTTTGCTCAGCGGACTTCATCCAGTGTATGGAGGGTCTGCACTGTTTCTAGCTGAGTGGTGGTGGTAGGTCATAGGCTGGACTCGATGATCTAAGAGGTCTTTTCCAGCCTTAAATATTCTATGATTCTATGATTCTATAGAGCTGGGTTTCGGCTCTGCCTCAGGGCAGACGTGCCTCCCACTTGATCTCCAGGAGCCCCTTTGCCAGTCCCGCATATAGCATGGGTTATGTAGCCTCTACAAATCAATCTGCCATCACCAAAGTGGGAATCAGATCATCTGCTGGAATGCAGCCATGAAATAATCCTAGGCCACAAGTGCTGCACTGGCTTTCCCAAACAGCTGGCCTTTAATGATTGCTTCCAAAAGTTCAGGAAAGCCATCGGAAGCTCCAATTAGCTATGACTGGCCTCGAGGACAGAGTGACACAGACGCTTTTTGAATGGGATGAAGGACTGAGCAAGGAGAAAACATTTCCCCCAGTCACTTCTCCTCTATTAGTACCACCTCACTGCCATCCAGCTGTGCTTTTCCCTTCTGCTGAAGTCATCAAACACCAAGAGCTGGCTTTCAGCTGGCTCAGTGTGCTGTGGAGAATCAGGCCTCTTCTCTTCCCTCTCAAAGGCAGTGCACCATCACAGCACCTTCATTTGGGGGCAGGGAGCTTGAGAGAGAAAGGACTCCCAGTCTTCACATCTGCCTATCACCCATTCCTTCTCCTTC
>WEIS01093906.1:0-16136 GCA_013389965.1 Todus mexicanus
ACCCATTATTCCTTGTCTTATTAGTGGGCACCCATGGAAAAGAGACTAGTCTCTTCCACTGACACCATCGCCTCTCTACTCAGAAGTGTATTAATGCACCTAAAAGTTCAAAACAAAGAAACAGAGCTGCGTAATTTACTACTTACTGTCAGTTAAATCCAGACGGCTCGCAGTTTTGCTTGCTGTGACAGCAGATGGGCTGTTTGCTCCTCTTTTGTTTTGAAGAAGGGCAGTTTGTTCCTTTCTGGCACAGAAATGTATAGTTTGGAAAAGACCTTCACAGTATCACAGCATACCAGGTTGGAAGGGACCTCAGGGATCATCTAGTCCCACCCTTTAGGGTAAAGAATACGGTTTCAATGAGCTGGCCCAGCGCCCTGTCAAGCTGAGCTTTAAAACTGTCTAAAGTTGAGGAATCCACCACTTCTGCTCAAAGACTATTCCAATGTCTAATTGCTCTCGCTGTGGAAAAACTTCCTTCTCGAGTCCAATTGGAATCTTCTGTGAAGCAACTTGTATCCATTGCCCCTTGTCTTTTCCATGTGACTCCTTGTGAAAAGGGAGTTTCCATCCTCTTGGTAGCCACTCTTTATGTACTGGAACATGGCAATAAGGTCCCCCGTAAGCCTTCTCTTCTCAAGGCTGAACAGCCTTTGTTGGTATGGCCGCCCTTCTAGTCCTTTGATCATCATTGCGGCCCTTCTGTGGACCCTCTCCAGCATCGTTTTTGTATAGCAGGGACCAAAACTGAACACAGCACTCAAGGTGTGTGGTCTGACTGGTGCTGCGTGGAGTGGTAGGATGACATCTTTCTCTCTGCTGGTGATACCCTTGTTAAGGCGTTAAGGTCATTGCTGGAGTGAGTGCAGAGGAGAGGACAAAGAAGCTAGCGAAGGGCCTGGAGAATAAATCTTGTGAAGAACGATTGAAGGAGCTGGGGCTGTTTAGTTTGAGGAAGAGGAGGCTAAGGGGAGACCTCATCGCTCTCTACAACTGCCTGAAAGGACATTGTAGAGAGGTTGATGCTGGTCTCTTCTCACAGGTAATTAGCGATAGAACAAGAGGGAATGGCTCTAAGCTGCAACAGGGTAGGTTTAGACTCGACATTAGGAAAAACTTTTTCACAGCAAGAGTAGTCAGCTCCTGGAATGGGCTGCCCAGGGAGGGGATTGATTCACCATCACTGGACGTGTTTAAGGTCCTTTAGGCATGGTGTTAGGGGATATGGTTTAGGGGTGAACTCTGCAGAGTAGGGTCGATGGTTGGACTCGATGATCCCAAGGGTCTTTTCCAACCTCAGTGATTCTATGATTGAGTTAGGCCAGCGCAGCCAAGCCCTGAAAGCTTTGAAATCCCTCCGGGGATGGTGGCTCTGCTGCTGGGCAGACTGGGCACTGCCTGGCAGCCCTTGCGGGGAAGAAACCTGAGGCCGCTTCCTTGTGGGGAGACACCGGCCCGCCCCGGGCTCCAGCCCCTCTCGGGGAGGAGGTGACCCCGGGGTCCCGCAGCCCCAGCCCCGGGCACGGCGGCCGGGCCGGAGCCGCTGCGCTGGGAGGAGCCGCGGGCCCGGCGCCTCCTGCGCCCACAGGGNCCTTTTCTAATTTAAAACCATTGCCCCTCATCCTTTCACTACAGACCTTTGTAAACAGCCCCTTTCCAGCCTTCTTGCAAGCTCCCTTCAGGTACTGGGAAGGTGGCTATTAGGTCTTCCCAAAGCCTTCTCTTCTCCAGGCTGAACAACCCCAGCTCCCTCAGCCTGTCTTTCATTTATTTGTTGTGTTGTGGATTTTTTTTTTTTTTTCTGTGTGTATGTGAGGTTTTGTTTGTTGGTTTCATCCTTAATGGTGGTGGCTTTCACAACAAGACAGGTGGCAGCTTTCCTCCTTATTACAGATTTGTGTTTGCCAGATACAGAGTTTTCCTGCAAGTGTTTATAGAATACATGCTTGTAGAAGGAATAGGGGGTAGTATGTATTAGTGCTTTCATGTATGTTGGCATTTTAAGTGGAACTAGAGTTGAAATTAATAGCAATTCCGTCTTCTAACAAGACACAAGGAAGTTGATTCTTTTAAACTTTGTTTTTTTATTGTCATCAAAGTAGCATTTTCCAGACTGTAACTTTTATGGTAGTTAGTAAGAGCTACCTGAGGCTACCTTAGGAAAACAGACCCTCTGTGCACTTGGGGGCTGGAATATTAAATTCTGCAGTTGGAAAAATTTGTATTCCTTTTAAAACAATTATTGATGAAAGAGTTGCAAGTGGAAGTATTTCTGGATTTATTTCTGAGCTTTTCTGTTCTCTACCAAACCAGAGCTTCTAGCTTGGTAGGATAAATACCTGATGTCGGAAATGCTGTCTTGCTAGATGAAGGCTATAGGGAAGTATATGTATAGCAAAAGGTTTTATTCATCTGCCAGATTTTTTTTTTCTCCAATAGCACAGCTTTGCTCCTCAGTTTCTCTTACTTTTTTTTTTTTTTTGATCAACTAGAATAAGAGCGTGGAGTTGCAAAGTGGGGGAAAACGCATATGCCAGAAGGTCTTGAGTGGCATGGAAAAGATGTTTAGGGAATAGCAGCTCTTCTATGCAAAGCCAAATGTACGTGTATAGTATATGTACTACCTAAAGAACTCATTGCCACAGTGAACTGTGGCTGCAGAATTTATAGGTGTGTTAAAAAAAGAATTGAAAAAAATAGCAGAAAAGATTGCATCTATGACTCTTAAATGCAAAGGTATGTATAAGCATATAAAAATCTGTGAGTCACCTGAGGGAGGAGTATACAAAGGGTTCACAGGCTTTTGCTTGTCTGACTTCTGCATTTGTTCCCTAATACTCACTACTGTGTACTGTTAGGACCAGCACATGGTGCTGTTTGGCCCAGGATGGACTCTTGTTTGATCTCCTGCTGTTTTGAAAGACCTCAGTATACCAGCAGAGACTTGAAAGTCCATGTATATGGACCTTCTGTCATTTTTTTTTTTTTCCTTCTCATTACTTATCTCACCTTTGACCATTCTGAAAACAGTAGTTGTGGAAGGGATCTTGTTTTGCTACGTGAGTTCATTGCTCATTCTCAGCCACACTACAAGTAGCCCGAGTCAATGAAACAGCTGCAGTTTTGTTGTACGGGATCTTAAGGGATCTTGCTATTTTAGGCTTGCACAGATGGTCCCTTTCCTAATGCACCATGATTCCTGTTCCGGGGTGCTCCTGGGCTGTGGACACGGGCTCTGTAACAGTTGTACTGGCTGGTGACTATGCAGAGGTTTGTGGAAATAAATCTCGCGCTGGAGGGGCAGTTAGTGTTTCTCTAACATGGCTTGGTAGAACACACATCTATGCTTCCCATCCACAAGTTGGGTGCTTTCTTACCCTGAGTCTATTGCTTTTATTGCATCTTCTCAATATTTTGCAAGCAGTCATTGATGCAAACTGCCGTGCCGAGAAGCAAACTGCTGGCAGTGGCTGGGTCCTGTGTCTGGCCTAGTAGACATCCCTGTTTAGCTTATAGTGAATCAAAAGAGAGTCCTTTTTCTGACTGAAACAGTAGCTGATCCTTGCGTGTTGGAACAAGGGTGATATTCCAGACAAAAAAACACAGAGATTATAAAAAGCCAGCTTTCATACAGTAAGAGATTTTCTGTTGCTAAATACTTTGATAGTTAATTGGCTTCTAGAGGCTATGAGTAGTATTTTAAAGATACTAAAAGTTTGCCTTGATTTTTTTAGCACATTTTAGGGAGCAGGTGAGTTTTCCTAGGAAGTTATGTTTTTATTAGTGCTCCTGTCCTGCCAGTGGGGCTGTTGCTCTGGAGAAACTCACCCAAAGCGTCTGCTTTAAAAACATTTTCATGACAGGCTGTGCTGTGAGTGTTATTATTGTGTTACATGCTGTTAGTTTTATTAGACGTTTCAGAGCTTCTACTGGCTATTCTGTTTTTAAACTTTATTAGAATGGTAATTTTGTAAGCCTTTCTATAATGAAATTTTAAAAATTCTACATGATTTGTAGAGCTGCTAACCCTCTTCTCTTTCCTTTTTCCTTTCAGATGAGCGAGACAAAGTACAAAAGAAGACCTTCACAAAATGGATAAATCAGCATCTCATGAAGGTCAGTTGGTATTTCTGTGATATCTGGATGACTGATTACTGCAGTAGTGGTTGTGTCTTTTACTAAATGTTTGCTTTCAGGATAAAGCTGTGTTACATATAGTAAGAAGGGTCTTTAATTGTGAGATTTATGCAGGTACTTTGTCTTGGAGGAGTCACGGGTGAGTTGAAATGCTGCTGTTGGCTATCACAAGGTGATGTAGTTGAATACTTGAAATTTACATGAATGAAAGTTTAAGGGATGGGATTTATTTCTACAAATCTTGATGCTTTTCTGGCATTAGAGTGTCACGGCTGCAGTACCACAGCTAAGGCAAAGGAAAAAAAATCTTTTTTCTTGGTTGTATTTTAAGTACAATGTTGCAGACAGGGAAATAACCTTGAGAAGGAGAGCTCTAGATTATCCCATGACATCAGTATACTGCCTGTGGATTAGAAATAGAGACTTTGTAGGTTCAGAAGTCACTTTTCGCTATCTTTCTTTTGGATAGCAGTGAACTTAGCTTCAGGAACAGAGCTCATCATTTGAACAACACGTCTAGCTTTTAGTCTACAGAGACCTATAAGCTGTGAGTTCACCTTCTCTGCATGGCCCTTCAGTTCTAAATTTAATCTGCTATTTTAGCGCCAGCTGCCTAGCCCAGACATTTCTCTGGAGAAACAGATTGTATAATTACTTAACATAACTTGCTTTGATTTTTATGTTTTTTGTTTGTTTTTTCTTTTTTCTTCCCCAGACGTTGAATTCATGTAAAAGTCACATTACAAAAAAAAATAATCGTGGAACTGTCAGAGTTGAAGTTTAATTAGAGTATAACGTTCAGACACGGTTGGAAAGATCTACTTGTATTTGCATTTGGAGGAAAATACATGAGGGTTATTTTTTTAAAATTAAAATGGGGGAGGCAATTTAACTATCTCTCTGCTTCTTGTGGCTACTCAGGAAATACTGTACACTGAAGCAGAACAGAATTTCTTCAGGAATGTTTAAAATTTGGGGTTGTTGGTTTTTTACCCCCTCAAACCTTTAGAACATGCAGAATTCTTCTATCACATCTTTTAGTAATTTGAAACGTGTGTAGCTCTTGGAAATGGGTGTGATGTAACAGGGCCTGAGTGTGGAGTTGGTCCCAATTTTGTCTTTATAAAGAGAACTGTGCTCCAGAGTCATGTTTTTGGTCCTTCCCACCGTGACTGAGTCATCAGATGTGGTCCTGACATTAGCTCCTGTGCTGCGCACAACCTTTTTGTGGGCAGGGTGAGCCTGGAGTTGCAGAATGGCTTTTAACACTGCTCGTACCAATAGGTTTTCCTTTGTGGATTTGCTAAGCCCAAAGGAATCATGCTGTGTAGAAACAGCTGCTCCAAGAACCCCTTTTATGCGGACACCTCCTCACCGTAGTTGTGAAATACCCAAGTGGCCCCATGTACTTGCTAATGAGAGAGGGCAAGAGGCTGCACACGTGCAGCCTTCCCTTTTTGGATTTTGCTTTATATTTATAAGAAATGTGTCTGTTGTCCAGTACTTCAGACAAATTAGGTTTAAAGAAAAAAACATCCAGGAAGATTGCCAGTACTCTGGCAGCAAAATGCCATCTCCAGATTAGCCATCAGGCATTTCTTTTTGTAAATGAGGGTAATGGTTACTGCGTTTGTAGAGGCTACTAATCTTTGTATGTATTAAAGATGTGTTTTAAAGATGCAGTTTTAATTTTCTGTGGAATGCAGAAAAGCCTACCTGGAACTTTTTGGAGAGCAATCCTGTAGTAGAAGTTAAACATTATTCCTGTTTTTACAGAAGAGTAGTGTACTGGAAATTATATTTTAATAATACTTATTTTATTTTGCTTCTAAAAAGTGCACAGTCATTGTTACCATACTGCCGACCTCTTGTGAGTAGCTTGAAAAAGATTTAGGCTCTAAACCTGTAAAGGTATCAGGGTGAAGAGTTCACACTAAATCTTTTGGGTTTGCTTGCCTAGATCAATGGCCGTAGGCCTTCATCTTCAAATAGTTCTCAGTGCGAGTGATCGTAGAGGTAGATACAGAGATGTGTGTGTATGTGTATTGCTGGCCCTGATTTTCTTCTCAGGTTGCTCAGTACAGAATTAAATTTGAGGACTGATAATGTACACAAATATACCTTGACTGTATATCTTCCATTAACTTGGAATTTATGTAGCAACTCAATCTTTTGGAAATTTGACAGCGCTTCGTGATACAGTTGCCAAATTTCTGTCACAGAATCACAGATTGTTAGGGATTGGAAGGGACCTTGAAAGATCGTCTAGTCCAATCCCCCCACCGGAACCGGACCAGCTAGACCAAGTTACACGGGAACTGTCCTTATGGTTGTTCCTACGACAGTGACTTGCATGATAGGTAACAGAGAGAATAAGCCCTTCTAGATGTCTACCCCTAAAGCATCTACCTTAGAGGGAGAGATTGTGTCCTAGAAGTGCTTTGTCTCCACTGATGGAAAATGGAGGTCAGTGTGCCTTATTTATCACTGGGTAGGGTTCAACAAGAAGCAGAAATGATGAAGGTGATCGTGGAAATTATGAGAGATCTTGGAAAACACCAGACAGTGTATGTGGACAGGACCCCACTCTGGGTACAAGGATAGATTGCATTTTTCTTTCATGTTTTTTTCCATCCTATTTATTTTATATTATTTACTTTCTCTTTTCCCGATTTTTTTGTTGTTGTTGTTTTCTTTTATCTTTTTTCCCCCTTTTTCTTTTTTCTTCTTGTCTCTTTTTACTTTTCCCCTCCGTGTTTAGTTCTTTCCTTGCTTATTTTAATTAATCTCCTATTCTCCTGCAGTCCTTGGGAAAGAATCAGACTTTTATCCCTATATAGCAGTATATTCAAAGGAGGTTGTTTTTTTTCTAGGTCAGCAGCATGATGCTTTTACAGGTTACCGTAATTCGTTGGGGGATGGCATGGAAACCTCTTGTCATTCTTCTAATTAAATTATGTATTTATGGGATTTGCTGAGTAACCACAAGCAACAAGATGGCTGAGAAATATTTAACCTTCTGCCCTCTGTTGCCCATCTTTAGTTGCGTTAGATTCAAAGCATGTAAACGCCTGGTATATCAAATTGAGCGTATAAGATGAATCACTTGTTAGATGACTAGTTAAGCATATATTTGTGTGCTTTGTTAAACCGGAAATGTAATCATTGTGGAAGTATTTCTTGCAAATGATCTTGAGATACGTAGTTTGAGAGACGGGTATGAAATGTGTTATTCGCAAAATCCATCTCTTTCGATTATCTTTGAATTCCACAGTTGAAGATCAAGTGGACTGTCACTACATTTTTTAAATGCTGAAGTTTTTCTTTTAAGTTGATACAAGATGTTTCAAGGACCAATTAGAGCATTGCACTTACTCAGGCCACTGTTTAATGTCTGATGGTGGGGCTCCAGTTTAAACCTTATCTTTTACTTCTTGTTGACATACAGGCTGGAGAGGTGAGATACTGGACTTTAGACTTGCCTGCTGCAGTGGTATGAGCTTCCAGGGAGAAACTTGGATGCCGGCACAGGGTAGTGGTGGGGTAGAGATCTCCTCTCTTCTCTATACCTGCCTCTGCTTCCAGCAAGTGTTACACTTTGCTACTGTGAAAATAGGATGTTAAATTCTACTACTTGCTACAGCAATGAGTAACCCTTGACATGGCAAGAACAGGTAAATTTGTGGAAGAAAAGTTTCATTCTAGTGTAGCGTTTGTATGGTCCTAAAGCAGCCAGAGAGAAATCCAAATTCCACAAAAGCCCAGAAGCTCTACCTGATGCTCCTTTGAATCCCAAACCCTGAAACATAAAGAATGAGAAGTATGAAATACGGGGGGAGAATGAGATAAAAATCAGAAAATAAAGAAATCATTGATGAAAAAGAAGTGAAAGCAGACAAACACTTCTTTGTTGTTCAGTTCCTTTCTCAAACCACTTGAAAAATGTGTTTGTAGTGCCAGATCTTACAGGTGTGGTAGCATCTCTAAGGATTAAGTGGGCTATTTTGAAGTACTTAAAAGTTTGGGGTTTTTTTCTTTCTTTCTAAATTAGAATCATTTTAGTCAGAAATTGTGATGTATAGAAAATGGGACTAAAGGCAAGGTAGCTAGAGTCTAGATCAGTGCTCTGATTTGCAGATACGGTGAACACTCAAAATGTTTTTCCCTCCAGGGATGCTTTTCCTTCCTTTTTCACGGAAGAAGTTATAAAGAGCCTTAACTATTAGCTGCAAGGCTGGACTCTGAGGTGCCTGAGCAGCTCCCTGGAGAGAGGGGGCTGTCGTGCCCACAGCACCAGCAGGGAGCCCCACTACCCGGTGCCCCCCGCAGTGCAGCTTGACTTGAGACCCTTGACTAGCTGGACTTTGGGAGAAACCTGCTAGTGGTGGGAGCAATGGGCAACATCCCTTCACATTCTTTAATTGCTGCAAAAGTCACTTCTAAATGTCCTATGAGCAAGAAGGTTTTTATATGTAGCTGGTCAAAATGCTTTTAAACCTACTGTTTTAAAGGTCCACACTTAAAATCCTGTCTTGTGTCGCAGAGGTAGCATATTAGAGAGAGACGGGGGCTTCTTGTTGTGCAAAGACAATGAATAATTCAGAGTAGAAACCTGAGGTTATTGATTCTTGTGTGTCCTTGAGGCAGCGCATGGTTAGTAAATGGCCACTTAGGTCGATTGCTTCGTGAAATGTTCAGGTATGCGCTTAATGGCAGAGGACCCATTTCTGATAGAGCACAATCATTCCTCTGCTGAAAGCTGGCACTTCACTGACACTAGTGGTTATCATTTGAGATAGCACTACTCTGCAGTTTCTTCTTTTCAGCCATGCAGCTCATCTATTATTTAAAATCCCTCACCTCCTCTTCTTTTAGAAATGAATGCTTTTTAGCTCTACATTTATGTTTATTTTAAGGCATGAGGCGCCTGATGTTAGTCTAAGGGTAGTGACTGTTGTCTCTTTTTTTAAGAAGTCTCAACACCTTGGAGAAAGCATGTTTTGGGTTTCTTTTCCTGAAAACAAGCTGAAGATTGCTTGCTGTGCTAGTGTATCTAAATGAGTCTTCTATGTATTCCTTCTAGTTAATTCTGACAGCTGCTGCAAACTGCGCTGGGGGCAAATCCTGTCAAATCCTACTTCCAGCCTGCCACACAGCTCGCTTTTAGGCATTGAATGCAGTGGAACTATCAGTATTTCCTCCTCTATTTTGTTTTTCAGCTGTTCAGCAAGACCTATTGCATTCTTGACGGACAGAAGAATGTTTCAGTTTTTCTCCTAAAAAATTAGCTGTTGCAGCTTCAGGATTATTCTAAGAGGTCTTGAAGTGTTTTTCTTTGAGACATGCTCCTTATAAAAAATACAGAAAAATAACTCTGGAAGAGGATCATCAGTTGATGGTGTAAAGAAGTATTTTGTTTTGTTGTTATCCATGAAAATATGCACAATTATAGTTTTATTCACACTACGTTTGCATACAATTTTTTTCAAAAATCTTCCACTTGAAAGATGCTGTGCAGTTCACTTCCATCTGCTTAGTGTAATCTATAGCTGTTTGCAAAGCAGATCAGCAAGGAAACTCTGGTCTTTTTTGGTGTTTAATCAAAGTTTAGATGAGGGAAGAAGGTAACCATGAGATGGTGATGTAAATTAGTGACAGAATACTACAAGTTAATACTGAAAAAGGGGAGGAAATTTGTGCAGACTTCTGGAGATTAATGACAAACCACATCACAAAGCCTCTCTGCAAGCCAATAAATAAATCCAAGTCAATAAAAACTGTGTCACAGATTTCAAGTTCTTTTGATCCTCTTAATACATGTAGACTTCATGACTAATTGGAAGCAGGAAAGAGAATAATTGAAACAAGCAGATTAAATATGCATGAATTATATGATAGCCTGAGTGCATCAGTATTTTCATGGCATGAAGCAGAAGTGAAGCAGTTGAGCGTAAGTTTTTATGACCCTTTTCATTATGGTGTTTGAGTTTTTAAAAACTGTTTTATATAGGTGCTCATATATGAAAGAATAAGTCTAAGGAGAATTAAACCTACCATGAGATTACTGTATGAGAAATAGAAGCACTAGAATCAGTATGGTTCCTATGATAGACTACTATATTAACATATTAATTCATTCTCTTTTTGTGGGTTCATTGTTTACAATTAGCCATCAGCACAGATTTTATTTACTACTATTTATTCCTTGGAGATCACAAGAAATAAAATTTTGCCAGTTGCAATTAAGCATTGGCTTTTTAATTAATTGTTAAATTATGCATGGAATTATTTTTTATCTATACACTTTTGATGTATCCACATTTAGTAATTACTTCTATATCAGTTTAGAAATACTCTGGCTTGATCTTTGTTCCATGAGACTAGTGTAATTGTGCCATTAACTCCAATGGGAGTGGTATTTGTCCCAATATGTGGACCCCAGACAGTAAGCATCCTCCAACATTCAGTCACAAACATTACCAAAATATTTCATTCTCCAACTGTATTTCATATACGTTGGAAAACCATTACCTCAAAGTAATGCAGGTATGTGACTACATGGGGACCTAAGAAGGTATCAGAATAAATGTGTTTTTCTGTAAAGAATGATATTATCTGCTAAGGGCGTTTATGGTGCTTTGAACAAGGAAATGTAAAGATAGTAACATAATGTTTAAAATCTTCATCTACCTACTGAAATGCAGTATCTTGGCTTTAATCAGAATAGTGTTATGTCTGCCAACCCTGTGTTTTACCTGCTTTAGAATCAGAGAATCTGATTAGGCTGGAAAAGACCTGTAAGATCATTGAGTCCAACTGTTAGCGTAGCATGGTCAAGTTCACCACTAAACTGTAATAGTTTGGATTGGAAGGGACCTTTAAAGGTCATCCAGTCCAACTCCCTGCAGTGAGCACGGACATCTTCAGCTAGATCAGGTTGTTCAGAGCCCTGTCCAAACTAACCTTGAATGCTTCCAGGGATGAGGCATCTACCACCTTTCTGGGCAACCTGTTTCAGTATTTCATCACCCCCATCATAACAAATTTCTTCCTTGTATCTAATCTAAATCTCTCTTTAGTTTAACACCATTACCCCTTGTCCTGGCGTAAGAGGCCCTGCTATAAAGTCCCTTCCCATGTTTCTAAAGGCCTCCTTTAAGTATTGAGAGGCATCCCTGGAGTCTTCTTTCTCCAGGCTGAACAACCCCAACTCTCTCAGCCTTTCTTGGTAGCAGAAGTGTGGAGCTCCTCTGACCATTGTTGTGGCCCTCCTCTGGACCTGCTCCAACAGCTCTATGTCTTTCCTATGCTAAGGACTTGGGAGCTGGACACAGTACTCCAGGCGAGGTCTCACCAGAGCAGTGAGAGTGTATCGCCTTTCCTTGGAGTTAGTGTATCCCTGTAGTTTTAACCTGTGAAAGCCAGATTTACTGACTGACTTTGATGTTGTTAGTATTACATTTGCATACTCTAAGCAGTTCACCCCTGATAAGTTATATTTGGTGACACGTAGTACAGGGCTGGAAAGGAGGGGACAAGTTGGAAGCATGAAGGGTGAAGAGAAGTGGTGGTACTGTGTGATTGAAGCACTGTGGTGTGTCTCAGGCCAAAGGTAAGATGGGACAGAAGGTAACTGGTTGCTGTTGATTTGAGGTGTTAAACTGGAACTGGTGTGAAGGGACTGGCCTGAAGGGACTGGAGGAGAGACTGGTGGAGCTGGGGTTGTTCAGCCTGGAGAAGAGGAGGCTCAGGGGGGACCTTATCACTCTCTACAACTACCTGAAGGGAAGTTGCAGACAGGAGGGGGATGGGTTCTGCTCCCAGGCAATTTGTGACAGGGCAAGAGGACATGGCCTGAAGCTGCACCAGGGGATATTTAGGTTGGATGTTCGGAAGCACTTCGTCGCAGAAAGGGTTATAAAACACTGGAATGGGCTGCCCAGGGAGGTGGTGGAGTCACCATCCCTGGAGGTGTTTAAGGAAAGACTGGATGCCACACTTAGTGGCATGGTTTAGCTGAGTGGCGGTGTTAAGTCATAGGCTGGACTCGATGATCATCTCAGAGGTCTTTCCCAGCCTTAATTATTCTGTGAACAAGGAGGTTGGCAGATTTTTGGTCACTAATTAGACTCAGACTATGTAGCAACAAGGAAAATCGTTTATCCTTGTATCTGATGGGAAGAGCAGATGTGGAGGTCTGCACTTGAACACCTGGAAGGGTGCCCTTAGTAGCCTGTGCAAGCAAGAGGCATTTCGGTGGCACAGCTCAGCTTGTCCCCAAGCAGGTGTGAAAACCAAGTCAAGGCTCACCTGCTGTTGTTTTCCCTGCCTGCTACAGGAGGTGGAGTGGCTGCCTCAGGTGTGGATATGTGTCTTGTGAGAGAAGTGCCAGCCAGAGGGACCTTCAGCCTGTCAGGTTCAGAAAGCTGCCAACAAAACTGCCAGTCAGGTCTAGAGTGATGGGGAGGGACTGCTTCAAAACTTAAAAAGGGAAGGTAACTTAACAGCAAGTGATTGAAAAATCCTAGACTCACCTTTCAAAGAGGGGAGAGAAGTGAGAAGTGAAAAAAGGAACAATGAACTTCTAAGGAGCAGAACTGAGGAAAGCAATAGGTAGGGTCTCCTGGGGAGGTAATCCAGGAGAGAGGAATGCAGGAGATCTGGCAGTCATTGAAGGCGCTTGTGTGGGAGGCACAAAGACAGACTGCAGACAGGCAGGACACATAGGAGACATAGTATAGAATATACTGCTGCTTTTAAGAGATGTGGGAAGTACAAAGGAGCCATACAAGAAGTGGAAATAAGGGCAGCAAGACTAAAGATTTGTATAAAGGAGTTAGTAAAGCATGGTAGTATAAAATCAAACAAGTAAAAGGTCCAGAAGGAGTGAGTGTGACATCAAACTCCACAGGAGGAAAGTTCTGTAATTATGTCAGAATATGAAGAGGAAAGAAGTATGGATGCATTACTAAGGAAGAAATGAGAAATAGTACTGAATGGTGTAGAAAAGTTTGAATTACTCTGGCCTCTTCAGTTTTATAAAATACTGACTTGATGAAACATGCTGTAATAAAATGAGGGAGAAATTCAGGTAAGGAAAGAACGGATCGAGGAACATTCAGTTCCGTGCTTTCTGGTTGCACAGCTATATTCTCCCATTTGGTAGGAACTAACGGAAGCGATTTACAATATTTTACCATTCTAGAATTCAGAGAGGAATCGGGACTCCTAGGAGTCTGCAAGTATAGTAAGCATCATACCTCTTTGCCAAGCAGAATGGACAGTTACCGACCTCACAGGGTAATTTTGCTCCCTGGGAACACTGTGGAACAACTAGTTTTCGAAAGCAGAGGTACGCGGTGTATCTACGTTTTCTGACCTGCTACCACATATAGTGTTTTTAGCAGATTGCTGTCACAAAATTCAAACAAAAGGATCCCAGGTACACTTTGCCTTTGATATTGCCATCAGTAATAGCTGCAACTAGAACAGGCACTAGGAGGAGCCAGTGCTATTGGTTGTTACTGCTCTTGTGGCTACCAGCAGGTGTTACAGCAGCATCTCATAGCTCTTGGGGGCCATGCCACAAGCAAGGGCCCATCTCCCTTTCACCCAGAAACTGTATCTGAGCGCCTGCTGCCCTTACCATGCCACATGCTCCAGTGAGGATTTGAGCTCTGGCACTTCATCCCGTTTCTCTAATGCTGCTGCTGTCCTGTTCTTGGCTCAGGCCTCTTGTCAGGTCACCAGCAACAAGCATGGTCCTCACCCAGCCATGCTTCATCACCTGCACTGGGCTGTGTGGACTTGTTCCCAGGGAGCTCCAGGAACTTGAGATGAGCTCTGCAACCTGAGGACCAGCACAGTGCTTAAGAAACAGGGAGACAGCTCATAATTCTACCTTTTTGTAGACACGAACGTGCTTGTGGGCACGAGGTTGTGAAACTCCGCCTAGCTGTGTAACTGCTGATCTTTGCAGTGACAAGAGGTTTGCAACTCTCTTTAAAAAAGCAGAAGATAAGAAGTTTTCTTGGAAAATCAAGGACAGGTTGTGATAATTGAATTTGTTTAGTCTGAAACAGAGAAGACTGAAGAGAGACGTGATAACATGTCCTCAGCATGTAAAAGGTGGTTATGCAGAGGCTGGTGAACAAGTAGGTCAGGCTCTGAGGTCCTTCTTTGAGGTCAAGCTCTAAGGTGGGGCGGTAGGGGGAATTCAGCTTAGTTTACAGAAGAAGATTTAGTTTGAAGATTAGCAAGGAAAAGCAAGTAAGCAGAAGAAAGTACTGCAGTATATGTATTACACTGTAAAATACAGTTCACTTGAAATTTCAAGAATAAATTAGAGAAGCATCTCTGACGTGTTCTAGCCAAACTCAGTCTGCTCCACTGCACTGGGTCAAGTGAGGTGATCTGTTCAGTCCTTAGTCTTACAGTTATGTTATTCTGTGACAGCCTTGTAGGGCCCAGCCCTTCTCTGGCAAAATAATATTCAGCTCTGAGTCTTAGAGCTGATCAATGCTACTGACTACAAGCTTGTGGTTTCAATCTGCGCCAATCCTACAGTTCCAGTGAGAATGCCCTTTTTTCAGTGAGTTCCACCCTGTCAAGTGAAACTAAATGGTTTGCATTGTGTTGTTCATTAATCTGTATTTATACCTTTAAGTAAAATATTTTAAAGAGGGGACAGGATAAATGTCACAAGTCAGCTTTTAAGCAGATTCTGAGTCATATGTAAGTTACCACCAGTAATATGTGCTGAGGTTTCTAGCAGCTAGAAAATGCGATAGAGGTGTTGATAGAATTTATTATGTGGGATTTTTTTAGTCTTTCTAACATTTATAAATGCATAGTCTTACACACAAAAGCATTTTAGTAAAGAGTACTGCATAGAGGAAAAAAGTCATGAAAGGTTGCTGAGGTGCAAAACATGGAGAGAGATGGACATGCTGAGCATTAAAATCACAACTGATGCAAGAACTGTTAATGGGTTGGGAGCGTGCGTAGAGTCACATGGGACCTTGCATGACATGTATCGTGTGTGGCATCTGTGACCAGTGCTCACCAAGGGCTGTTTGTAGAATGAAATATATGAAAATAGATGAAATTGGCGAAATAGATACTAAAGCTGGCTGGATATTTCTGTAGTTTCTGTAACTTAAATTAATGTTTTAGGCCTTTAAATGGTAGCAATAGTGGGGTAGCTGCCCATTTTCAGTTAGTAGTTACCTATTTCTGCTGAGATGGTGAATCTATGCAGCATGGGCACCACTCAGGTGGATCCTCTTATGTCAGATTACAGGCAGCCAACCAAGACTGTGCAAGTGTTAGAAACCATGAGGATAGTGCTGTGATAATGATGATGAATACGAAGAATGGGACCCATAGAGGTGTTCTGAATGACTGGACCGGTGTTGGTTGAAGAGAATTCAGCCCATTGCTTAAAGTTTTTAGATGTGCGAGCTGGACAAGATTTTTTTTTTTTCCTGTAGGAGACAGAAAACAAACATTTTTATGTTTAAAACATTTGGTTAAACTTGTTCTGTACAGTAACAGTGTTTCAGATATCACACAACTGCTGACAATCAGGAAAGGGCTCATGGATGTGCATGTTTTTGTCCTGTTTTAGATGCATGTGGGATTGTGCACCTGCTTTTGCATACTTGCTGATCGGGGGTGAGGAGAATTTTGGAATGCATAAAACTAAGCATAGAAGTAAAAGAAGAGAACTGTAAGGACAAGGTTTATCAATAGCCTGGTTTTTTTAATTATTTTTTTTTTTAATTCAGCAACAGCGTATTTACCTTAAAACCATACAAATGTATTTTTTTTTTAAATGAAGTTAGTTTATTAAGAGTTATCCAGAGTCACATGGTGACATGAAACAGTCAAAGGCAAGTGACAAAATGCAAAATAGAATACACAAAAGGAATGGGTTAATCGAACAATCAAGTTTCCTGGAAGAGATGAGAAATTTAATTTAAAAAAAAAAATTGAAA
>WEIS01093918.1:5359-24748 GCA_013389965.1 Todus mexicanus
GTGTGTGTGTGTGTGTCTTAAAGGCAGCTCCCGGGAAATTCACTTTATCCTTCCTTTATTAAAAGAAAGATGCTGAATGGGACAGAGGCCACAGAATTCAAACATCCTCTTTACATTTAACTTCTGCATGTCAGAGGTGTCAAAACGGGGTTTATTTCCTTAAAACGTGTCAGGGCTGAGATTGGGGGGGAGGAGGAGAGGAGATGGGAGGGAAGTGAGAAGGGTTGGTGAAGATGAAGAGGGAATCTGGAGGGGACTGAAAGAGGCGCCTTAACTTCAGCCCCCCCTCACGGGTTGCCCGCAGTAACTGTCACAGGCTCTAAAAGAATCCAAACGGGTCTCCCAGGTTGCCCCCGTGCCCTGGTCCGCCAGGTGGGTCGCTCCTTAGCCCAAGCTGGTGATGTTGGCACGTCCGCCGGGCGGCGCCACGATGCGCTGAGTGGTGCGGCGTGGGATGTTGTCGTCGATCTGCGCCCCTGCGGGAAAGATGGAAGCAACGTCAGGGCCTCCAACCGGGGCCAGAAAGAGGGCAAGGTCTTTTAGGTCTAGGGATCCTGGAAAGAAT
The DNA here is from genome assembly GCA_013389965.1 of Todus mexicanus. Taxonomy (NCBI): domain Eukaryota; kingdom Metazoa; phylum Chordata; class Aves; order Coraciiformes; family Todidae; genus Todus; species Todus mexicanus. The sequence goes on from WEIS01093918.1 coordinate 5,925, forward strand.
TGGGAAGGTCTTATAGCTCTAGGGATCCTCAAGGGGATCGGGAAGATCTTTTAGCTCTAGGGATCCTTGAGGGGATTGGGAAGGTCTTTTAGCTCTAGGGAGGGCAAGGAGGTCTCCCCCTGAGCCTCCTCTTCTCCAGGTTTTCTGTTTGTGCCAGGGCGAGAGGGCATAGCCTGAAGCTGCACCAGGGGAGGTTTAGGTTGGATATTCGGACGCTCTTCCTCACAGAAAGGAGGATAAAACCCTGGGATGGGCTGCCCAGGGAGGTGGTGGAGTCACCGTCCCTGGAGGGGTTTAAGGCCAGCCTGGATGCCACACTTAGTGGCAGGGTTTAGCTGAGTGGTGGTGGTAGGTCCTAGGCTGGACTCAATGATCTAAGAGATCTTTTCCAGCCTTAATTATTCTAGGATTCTATGATTCTAAACCCCTCAGCTAAAACCACATCCCAGCCTCTCTTCCAGCCTCCCGATTTCAGCAGAAGGAATCCCAAGTGTAAACCAGCTACAATTCCAGAGCCATTTCGCCCCGATTCATTTACGTACCAGACAAGCTGAAGCCAGACTGGTGCAGGTTCCTCACGGGCGGAGCCTGCTGTTTGGCAGGAGACGTCTTAGCCGAAGACGCCGGCGTGACGGTCTTCGGTGTCACCGACACTTCGCAGACGGGTCCGTCGTAGAGGCCTCGAGGGACGCCCCGCAGCTCGGCCAGCTGCAAAACACACAAGCAGGCGGCGTTCAGGGGCAAACCGGAGCGAGGCAGCTGGCCAGCTGTTGCTAAGCCAGCGACACACATTGCCAGCTTTGCCTTTGCCTAAGAGGATTTCAGAGCGTCCAGCATCTCCTCCGCGCTGATCCTGGGGCGGTCGTTGGGTAAAATGAAATCGCCGCCGCAGCTCCGGTGTGTTGTTAGTGGGCGTGAGCAGCCTGCTGAAGCCAGCCCGTCTGTCCCCTGCGCCATCAGCTCTGGCCTTTAATGAGCTCGACCTACCTGCTGCTGGATTAAAGGCTCCTGAGAACTCTCAAAGGAACCTTATGACTCATCCCCCAAAAGCAAAGCCCTGCTGAGACAGCCGGAGCGGCCAGGCCAGCTTCTCCTGGCCAGCTCGGGAGCTTTAGATTGGGTTAAATGCAATTATTCCAGTTGAGATGCTGCCCAATTGGATTTATAGGTCAGAGACGTATTTCTGTGGGAGACCAGAAGGCACCAGAAACCACGGCTCTGTCCTCTGCGGTGCTAAATGATCCGAGGTGGTAATTTGGATAATTTGGGATTTCTTCCGAAGAACAATTAAGGAAAGATCATTTGCCAGGAACGTGATGATTATGGTCAGCAGAACTAGCCCAGCTCTGGCTTTGTCCAGGAGAGGGCAACGCTTCAAGCATCAGAATGCTTTTTCCCCCTTGGAAATTGGACTACATCTAGAAATAAACTTCTCCAATTCCCAGCTGAGCTCAGCCTCATCTTCTCTGCCAGGTTTTCACCAACTAAAGACCAATGGGTGTACCTTAGAAAAATCTTTCCCGACAATTTTAGCCTCTTAAAAATAGCAGATTCTCACTTTTGAAGAGAGTAGGCGGTGCCTGTGACTCACCAGTCACCAGACGAGAGCAGCTGATCCTATCTGCCAGGAGGGAAAGGCAGCATAACGTCTCTCTAACAGTAAATTCCAATTTTACCTCGTTGCTGGAAGGTTTGATAAGCAAACGCTATCAAAAACTTATCATAATACTTCTGAGCCAGGAGAATCCTGCCGGGGTACGTGCAGACGGACTCACGTCCAAATAGGACAAGCTGGGTCGAGGTGTCCCGAGACAGAGAAGAACCAAAGAGCAGGAAAACAAAATCTGCAGCAAATCCCAGCTCAAGCCAGAGCATATTCCTGTAGTGACTCAAGTGAACGGCAAAAATGAAAGAGGAATGAGCTCAAGCTGGCTCCAACCCAGGGAACATTTGCTGGTGCAGGAGAGCGCGCCCGCCAGCCAGGGGACAACATCTGTTTTCCACCCACTTGAACTCCGGAGTTTTCGGCGCGAGAACAAACCGTAGGGACTCACCCTGCTCCTGGCTTTGATGCGCTTGTAAACGAAGTCGGGGAACGGTTTCCTGGGGATATACCGGCCGGATCCCTCGGTGACGTGGAGGTTCCCGTCCTCCAGCACGATCTTCCCCTGGCTGATAACCACCAGGGGAGAGCCGCGGCACTCCATGCCTTCAAAGATGTTGTACTCCAGGGACTAGAACAGAATAAAAGATGACATGAGGCAAACGTTAGCCTGGTGTGTTTTAATTAGCCATCAGCGGTCGATGATGGACTCAGGGACAAGATTTAGATGCTGAGATGATATTGGGTAATAGGTTGGTGATAGTCTAGGTAATAGGTTACAGGTTGGACTTGATGATCTCGATGGTCTTTTCCAACCTTGTTAATTCTGTGTGATTCTGTGATTCTGTGTTAATAGTCCAAACTTTAAGGACAGATGGAAGGAAGAGTGTTTCCCTGAGTCGTATGTGCTGTGGTGCAATAGAAAGGCTGGTATTTGTTAGCAACCTAAATTCATTAAGGATTTATTTACTCACGCAAAATTTCCACTGCAACAAGATCTTAAAGGTCTCTTCCAACAAGATCTTTAAGGTCTCTTCGAACAAGATCTTTAAGGTCTCTTCCAACCCAAACCTTTATGATTCTCATACCCAATCCCTTTATGATTCTATAAAGAGGAAACACAGTTTCAAATGAGACTATCCTAGACTGGTTTGGGTTGGAAGAGACTTCAAAGATCATCTCGTTCCAACTCCCCTGCCATGGGCAGGGACACCTCTCACTAGACCAGGTTGCTCCAAGCCCCGTCCAACCTGGTCTTGAACACATCCAGGGATGGAGCATCCACAGCTTCCCTGGGCAACCTGGGCCAGGGTCTCACCACCTTCAGAGTGAACAATTTCCTTCTTCTTTCCAACCTAAATCTCCCCTCTTCCAGTTTCAAACCATCACCCCTCGTCCTATCACTACAATCCCTCCCCAACCTTCTTGTAGGCTAAAACCTCAAAGCCTACCTGTCTAAATGCATTTAGTTGCCAATCTCTCCTGAATTACGGGGGATTCAGCAGCCAAATAAGGTTTCACCTTGAGTTTCGTAGCCCAAAAATGATGCTAATTTTGAAAAGCCGTATTTCAAATCAATGTTTTAGTTGATGGGTCAGGGACCCGGTCAATCTTGTTTTACTCTAATGGGATTGCTCATCCTCAATTAACAGGATTGGAAACATCACACCATGGAAAAGAGGCAAGGAATGGCTGGGAAATGTCCCACTCGTGAAGCACCCTGGAATGAGACGCGCTACAACCATGTTTCCTTGGGACTGTTAACTCTAGTGACCAGCTTGGGAGACAAATCCAGGTCTAAGGCTGAATTAATGATGGAGTTTGCTCTTGAAGTGTGTTGTAAGTACGAGTAGGCTCGACTGCAGATTCACAATTAGCTAGAATGGTGGTTAAACCGACACTGAAGCCGGTCCAGTCTGAAAAAAAAACCTTGTGGTGGCAAAGGAGGAGGCTTGGTTAGAAGCTTAGGAATTAAGCTGCTTCCAAGAACAACACTATCTCCTCCTCTAGCTCCTCATGTTTCCCTGCCAGGCGGTGGTGAGAGCAGCGTGAACTCTTGGAAAATATGTTGCTGGAGCGTTTCAAAAAGTAACAATCATCCGATGCCGCATAATCACCACGTCTCCTGTGTCGCAGCAACTGCTCGGCCCGACTTTCAAAGGGGCTTTTGTCTTCTGCTTGACCAAACCAGGACGCCTTGAGTCTAAAGGCATCGCCCGTATCCGTTTCTCCTCCAATACGAGGCACACGAACAGTGTAAGACACCAAACCCCACCCCAGCCGGTGGAACAGGGGGTATCGCCGGCGGCGCCACGCAGGGGAAGAGGTTAGAGCTGGACGTGTTAGGAAAAACGCTGCCATTTCTGAGGTCCCCTCAAGCTCTAAACAAGCCACTTGAAAACAAGAGCCCTTCACCCTCCTGAGTCTTGGCACAACTTCAAGATGCCGTCTTTGGCAACTGCTGATCGAGTGCTGAGGCCTCTGACACGGTGCAAGAGTTTCAGGGGGATCCTTCGCCAATAAAGTGTTTCTGAAGGGTCGCTCCAAGGTGGAGCTGGTTCTCTTCCAGCCTAGCCCAGATCTATGGCAAAACCATGGAGCACATCCACAGAAGGTCAAGTCTCTGAGTTTTGTGTTAGGAAATTTAGAGCCCAATCAGAATCATAGAATCATAGAATAATTAAGGCTGGAAAAGACCTCTGAGCTCATCGAGTCCAGCCTGTGACCTACCACCACCACTCAGCTAAACCCTGCCACTAAGTGTGGCATCCAGTCTGGCCTTAAACCCCTCCAGGGACGGTGACTCCACCACCTCCCTGGGCAGCCCAGCCCAGGGTTTTATCCCCCTTTCTGTGAGGAAGTGCCTCCGAATGTCCAACCTAAACCTCCCAAATTCATTTCCCAAAGACATCAGCCATCAAATGACTTTCAAACACCCCATCCAACAAGCTACTTCCAGTTCTCCGAGCCATTCGTAAGCACAAAGCCAGGTTGAGACCACTAAATTTGGCACCTAATATCAGTACATCCCTGGGCTCCCTTCTTTAAGTCGTTCCGCTCCGGACTGGAGGTGAGATAAGTCTGGAAGAACTTCTAAGATGATTGAAGTGACCAGATTTTTGTGCCTGGACACCTCTGTTAGAAGCTGAAGCAAAAGCAGGATGAATCCAGGCCATCCGTGACCAATTCTGACACAGAGTGAAGTCACAGGGAAGCGAACCAAACCTTTCCAAAAACAAACCCCCCCCAAAAAAAGAAGTTTCTTTGTGAATGTGCCCAGGGATCCAAGTGTGGAAGAAACTTCTGCTCCTTCAGCTCCAGAGTGAATGAAAGCATTCACGGAAAAAAAGAACAAGGAGGGTTTTTTTTCCAAGGAAACATTCCATAGGTTGATGGCCAGCAGTGAAACGAGTCGTCAACAAACACAAACAGTGGTTGCTTTCTCTGGGACAGTGCTCGAATGTCACAGGGAGGCTCCAACCAGCCCTTGCCCTGGGATCATTCTGCAGTTTCCCACAGGGTGGGACAAGCTTTTGCACTGCAGGAGGCAGGTGTAAGATATGGGGTGGTGCAGCTATGGACCACCACAAAGCCACAAAAGAACGAAGAGAAGGTCTGGTTAGGAAATGATCGGAAATCATAGAAGCCTGACAACAAGGCTCTGAGGAGGAAACACACTGCTCCTCAGCAGCTTCAGTACTGATACGCAAAAGAAAATCATAGTCACAGAATCATCAGGGTTGGAAGGGACCTCTAAAGGTTATCTAGACCGACCTCCCTGCTGGGAGCAGGGACATCGTCAACAAGAGCAGGTCGCTCTCTTTGCTCCGAGGGGAATCTCTGGGTATTCATGTGATTTCAGATCTGGATTTCCATCTGCTCACGCAACTGAGTGTAAGATCAGAGAGGGTATGGAGAACACAAAGCCCTGAGTTGTCACAAGCTCCAGTAGCTGGGAGCACAGTCTGGCACTGAAGGAGGAGAGAAGGAGACAAGCAGCAGAGCTCACATGGTAGGAAACATCCTTACTATGTTATGAGTCTTGGCGGAGATTGTCTTGACGCTGTCGGGATCCCAGATAACCAGGTCGGCGTCCGAGCCCACCGCAATACGGCCTTTCCGCGGGTACAGGTTGAAGATTTTGGCTGCGTTTGTGCTGGTCACAGCCACAAACTGGTTCTCGTCCATCTTGCCAGTCACCTGGGGAAAGACAGAAGGAGCCACTACATTAGCCAGGTAGAGACCAGTCCGAAAATCAAGTAGCTGCCAGCACAGCAGATCCCAAATGATCTCCACGGGGGCAAAAACCTCAAGCTGAAGGACCACTAAAGCATCTAGGGGGAGATAATCACAGCAGCTTTCAGCTCGGAACATCTACTTGCAGCCTACACCTCTGACACGTGGTGTGACATACCACAGCCTTATCCCAGATGATGGACATCCTCTCTTCAGTCCCGTTGGTTCCTTCAGGGATCAGGGTGAAGTTGTCCTTCCCAACAGCTTTCTGAGCAGTGTTGAAGGTGCAGTGGGCACTGCCGGTAACCTGGAGGTCTCCACTGGAAAAGACAACGGTAACTCTTAAAAGATGTTTTACTGTCAAAGGTTTTCTCCTGCAGTAAAAGCAGCCTTTCGCTTGCTGGCAACAACAGCTCTTCTTTGTGCCACCCACATGTCTCATGACGAAGCACATGTTGTACGAGCGTGAAGAGCTCTACTCACCAGGACAGTAGCGAGTTGAGAAAATCAGGAGTGGTTGGGTCAGGACTCAGTGGTGGGGAAGTAACAAAAGCTGCTGCCTTAGCCCAGTTCTTGCTCCAGTAATGAGAGCCATCGGTCCCCAGGCTGGCTGTGATGGGCTCTCCGTACACCACGGTGCCTACAGGAGAGGAATACAGACAAGTCCACTGTGAGCAGCAGGCAACAAACATCTCCAGCCTGGCTTCCAGGCAGCAAGAATCCTCCTGGATCACAACCGCGGCTCAGGGAAACAGCAATTCCCTCACGGACACACCGTAAATCTGCGGCAGAATTCGGAAATGAAATAGGATCTCCTGCCTCCTTGTCCAGTGAGCTAACTACCGGCACATCCTTCCTCTTCATTAACATTTTTGGAACCACATGAAGGACCAGCAGCTCCTCAAGGCCACGATCCTTTGCAAGCCGGAACGTACCAGCAACATCTGCACACCAAGCAGAGGGGAGATGCCGTGACTTCAAAAGGGTTGCGAGCTGGTAGCCAACCCCCTCAAGATCTGCTCACCAAACGCAAGTTCCTGGAAGCTCGGTTCCTACCCATCTGCATCCTGAGCACAGACACTTCGTGTGTTTGTATCTGCCTGCAGAAGATGTTGGGTAGTTAAAATCCTAACCCTGAATATTTCAGTTGGGCAAGACTGGCAAAGGTAACTCCAGAATTGGTCAGCAGGGTCTTAGATCATGGTCATAGAAGAGAATCATAGAATCATAGAACAATTAAGGCTGGAAAAGACCTCTTGGATCATCGAGTCCAGCCTATGACCTATCACCACCACTCAGTTCATGATAGAACAAGGGGTAACGAGTGTAAACTGGAACACAGGAGGTGCCACTGGAATCTGAGGAAGAACTTGTTTGCAGTGAGGGTGCCAGAGCCTGGCCCAGGCTGCCCAGGGGGGTTGTGGAGCCTCCTTCTCTGGAGACGTTTCAAAGCCGCCTGGACGAGTTCCTGTGGGACTTGGTCTGGGTGATCCTGCCCCGGTAATGGGGGGATTGGACTGGAGGAGCTTTCGAGGTCCCTTCCAATCCCTGACACTCTGTGATTCTGGGATTCTTTCACTGTATTATCCAAGCTACTGGTCTATCCCTGGGCTCTCCAGTGATGTCCTCGCACGAGCTGAGGCAGAACGATGCTTGAAGGGGTTCGTGCTGCTTCCAGGACCACACGGCAACAGGAGGTGCAGGAACAGCCTCTGTCGGAGGGGATTCAGCAGCAGAGGAAGCAGCCGCCTGCCATCACCCGCCACAAACAGGGTTACGAAATCGGAACAAAAACACCAGGCTGGCTGTTAATGGGAGGCCTGTTGCGGGCCGATACATTGGGAGGATTGTTCTGCGGGGAGCGATGTTTTTGAGCTCCCAGATCTGCCAGCGACAGAGCCAGCAGGGAATCTCCTCCATACAAATGTCACTGGCAGCATCTGGCTTTAAATAACCGACGTTCTTTTCCACGGAGCAAATCAACCCTGGTTTGTTTTCGCCTTGGATAGTCTTCAGTTCTGTTTCCTCCGTCGTTCGGGAGGGCAAGGCTCGTGTGTGTGGCCCTCCTGGGTTAGCCAGTTGGGTAACTACGGCATTTAAATCGAATTATTTAAAGAAAGGAATGGAGAACGACGGGCCATTTATACCCCAAATTCTCCTTATAAGGAGAAAAGGCGATCTGAGCGAAACCCGCGTACGCACGTTCACCCAGGAGGCTGAGGAACGTGAGTTCTGGGCATCATTCACCTGGGATGATCCCAGCACCTTGCACAGCCAGGGCAACATCTACCCAAGTCAGGTTGGTCTATGGCTTCTGCAATGTAAATGCGTGGTCCCTCATGCCAATGCTCCTCTCTCCTTGCCAGCTAGTGGTCTCGGGGGCCAGCAAGCCTAGCAAGAAGGTGTTTCTGTTGATGCTCCATCTCTGTGGTGCACACACCTCCAGGGCTTTACCCAGAAAAGAGGAAGGGATGCTTCCCTGGCTTGTAGGATGGAGCTGCGCAAAGACACCAAGTTGTTTGCTGTGGTAACGCAACACGCAGCCACTTCGCCGTGTCAACACGTCTTCTCCTTCCAGCCTGATCTCCACTACTGGTTTCTCCCAAACAGCTTGAGCTGCTTCCACGCCACGAACAGAAAGAGACGCCTTGGAAATTAACCCTCCTTCTCCAACTCTGAGCTCCCGGGACAGGAATCATGGGACCAAAATACTTCTGAGCCAACACACAAACACCAAATCTGTTCGCTGCGGTAGGAAATCAGCTCTTCTCGCACCAAACACCCAGATGGAAAGTGATGTCATCTGTATATCCAGGCAGGCTTATTTAGCCTGCAGAAAATTAAATCCAACCCTTCTCAGGAAAGAAGGGGGAGAATCATCCCTCCTGCTTGCTCACTCACCCACCCAGAGCCGCTTTAAATAGAAATGAAGGGTTTAGTCACAGAATAAAGCAGAGAGACAGGCGCTCCCTGTGCTGTGTAACCCTCGGGGGCAAGACAGCGGAGTCAGGACTTGGGAGAAGCTCCTGGATCACTCGGAGCAGCGCAGCTCCCTCGCAGACCTTGGTTAGAGAGACACAGCAGCGCCTGTGGCAGGTCTGAGTCTTGCTTCTCGCAGCATCCTCAGGCAGAGCTCTCCGAGGCGATCACAATTCCCAGCCTAGTGATCCCAATTCCTGTTTGGATGGCAGGCTGCGAGCTACAGCCCACGAGGAGCATCTCACTCACAAGCAAGGATAGAATTGGAAACCTCTTTGCCTCCTCCAACTAAATCCAACAGGGCTTGTGAGTCAAGACCTCTGTTAGGGCTCTTCGAATCACCTCTGAGCCCAGGAAGCAGCTCAGCAGAAAGCACCAAGGGAAGAGCACAACGTCTGGAAGGAGGACAGAGGTTGCCATCTCCAGGGGGATTTGTGAAATGGAGACAGCAAGGAATTACTCTGAGATAACACGAAGGTGCTTGGCTCAGCGTGGTAGGAAAAGTGTGAAGAGAGAGAGAGGCTGAAGAGACGAAACAGCTCCTGGCGCTGATACAACCACTGAACTTGGCTGTGGGAGATGAGACAGAAGCAGTTGCTTGGGACCTTGTAAAAAAGAGTCTGGATGATAACGCTGGAAAAAGAACTCTTCCCTGCAGGGCTGCAGATTGTGTTGGCAGGGAGTTGAGCTGCATGAGCTAATGGGGTGCATCCATCCAAGGGAATAACTCACCCTTTTTCCTGGCTTGAGCGATGACATCAGCAGCACTTTTGCTCATCACCCTGGTGATATAAAGAGGGCAGTTGGTTTGGTTGGCGATGGTTATTGCCCGGTTCACAGCCTCTGCCTCCACCTGAGAAAGAAAGTCAGCAGCCAGTCAGTAACATCCCACACGTCGGCAGATCCCGTTCACCTTCCGAGGGTCACAGCCTCTGCCTTCACGGCAAAACAGGGTGTGCAGCGACGAGAGACTTCCCACCCCTCCGATTCTGGGCCAGAAAAACGCTCAGTGTAATCATGATAATTAAAATGCCATCGAGCTGCACTCCCCTCTCATTACTACCTTTTCTCCCAGGCTGCTTCCAAGTCTCCCTGCGAGGAGACAAAGTCCTAAAATAACCTTCCCAGGTGCTCAGGGTCACAATGATTAAGCCCCTTCTTTGACCCAGACAAAAATAAGCAACTAAGTGTTGACTCAACAAAACTATTCATGTTGCAGCCCACACGGAAGAGAAGATGTTGTAGCCACAGCCCCTGGGAAGCCACGTTTGCAAACAAGCCTCCTAAATTGTACCCTCCGCTCCAATCTCTGGCTCGGGATCTGACACGAGTGTGAACCACCCCATAAATCAACCGCATTTTTCTTGCATGTGCAGAGAGAGAGAGAGAACCTCGGCAAGACCAAGGGTTGCTTTGTAACTAGGCTCGGAGTGAATGTCATCACTCTGCAGACTTGTATGGATCACACGTCCTCATCAAAGCCGTTCAGATGACAGATGGAACAGCTCATGGTGCCCACCTCCATGGAGAACTGAGCCTCCACCACCACAGAAACTGAAACCCAGAGCCATCAGCCACCTGATTCCCAAATGAGGCTCCCAGTACCTCCCATGGACTCCAGTGCCACCAGCACACAGATTCAGAGTGTGAGGAAGGGACCTCGAAAGCTCCTCCAGTCTCATCCCCCCATTGCCAGAGCAGGATCACCCAGACCAAGTCCCANACACTGACAAAGCCACTGCTTGTACCGCTGCTCTGTTTGCAGCTGGACTGCTTGAGAAAAACATCACCACAACAGCTGGGAGGTTTGAAAAGAAAACCAGCCCCCCGCTCCCGACCCAGCAGGTCGGTCTCTAGAGCCAAAAGATTTAAAGTTCTGGGTTGTCACCAGGCCAGGGCTTGTGATTAACCCTCCCCGGGCAGGGTGATGTACAGGAGGGGACATTTTCTGCCCCAGCTGCCCTGCGCAGATGGAAAAGCCTGCAAGGAAGGGTGTTTGCTCCAGGACATTTGACTCGAGCACGCCACGGCCAGCGGCACTCGCGGGAAAGACGGAGGCTGAAAGGAAGAGCCAAGCAAAGCAAACTTGTCCCTCCTCAGAGGACTCTGAACGGGCGGTTTGCAAAGTGGTGCCATTGCTTGGAAGCATCGGCCCGGCTAAGCCAGTTTGGGTACAGCTCGGTCACTGCAGCGCTTGGAAGCCGCCTCTCCACGCCGCGCCTTCGTCTCTCCGGGGATAAACCAACACGAAATCGCCGGATTTCTGACCAAAAAAAAGCATTTGAGCAACCGCTAAGCAGGAGGAGAATATTTCCTGCACGGAAGACAACAAGGCTGCTGAATTTGTGCCTTGTGCCCAGATGCGCCGGTGACAAGCACATAACAATAACCCGACGAGCAGCCCAAAGGGGAATGTTTGCAATTACCAGCATGCGCTAGAAGCCCTGGCGCAGCAGTTCTTGTGGAAAAAACAAACCCCAACCAACAGGCGTTTCCTGGAGCGCTTGGACTGCTCGTGCTCTCAGCCTCTTTGTGGCTGAAAGCGAAACAATAAAAATGATGGATCCCTCCGAAAAGTCCTCGCAGAATGAGCTGAGCTATGAAGGGGAGAGTTTTCCAGTAGGCGATGGGTGACGCTGGCTTGGAGTGGCGGCTGGGACAAGGTGTTGAATGGCATCACCTTGGCTCAACCCAGGTTCCTGAGGTGAGCAAGTTAAACCCGTGACTCAGAGGTGGGACTTAAGCCTTAAATCATAGAATCCTAGAACGGTTTGGGTTGGAAGGGACCTCTAAAGGTCAGCCAGTCCAGCTCCCTGCAGGGAGCAGGGACATCCTCAACTAGAGCAGGCTGCTCAGAGCCCCACCAAGCCTGATCTTGAATGTCTCCAGGGAGGGGACCTCCACCACCTCCCTGGGCAACCTGTTCCAGTGTTCCACAACCCTCATGGGAAAGAGCTTCTTCCTAACACCCAAGCTAAATCTCCACTTCTCTAGTTTGAAACCATTGCCCCTCATCCTGTCACTCCAGGCCTTTGTAACCAGCCCTTCTCCAGCTTTCTTATCAGCTCCCTTCATGTCCCTATTAGGTTTCCCCGGAGCCTTTTCTTCTCCAGGTTGAACACCCTCAGCTCCCTCAGCCTGACCTCACAGCAGAGCTGCTCCGGCCCTCGCTTCATTTTCGCGGCCTCCTCTTGCCCCTCTCCATCAGGCCCGTGTCCGTCCTGTGCTGGAATCACACCTTCAGCTCAACCTGGGAATTCGGAAGAGGTGCGCGCTCCAAGTAAGACACAAACACACGTGGCCAGAGCCTGAACGCTTCTCTCTGGCCTAAGTCTCACCGAATAGAGCAGGAGTGTTGATTAAATAAATATTTTAGACTTGCTCAACAACTGCTACTTGGAGGTTTGAATTAAGCAGCTCTTAGGAAGACAACAACCACTGCCAAGTCCTTAGGACAGGCTTTCCACTCCGTAAGGGGCAGTGAAAAGCCAATCCCTGTGTCAGCGGCGCCCCGGGGGGGATACCAAGACACATCTACTCCTCTCGAAGTCACCAGGAATTACGGATCCGCTGCCACCTTCAGAATCTGGCCTTTGTCACCAGCCAGCCTGAAGGAAGTTGGATGTTTTCAAAACCACAAAGTTAAGTTCCTCCCGCGCTGGAGAGGAGGAGGGGAGGGAATCAGACGACAGCGTTTCCTGCTCTGTTTCCTATGACTTTTAAGGAGGAGAATTTTGCAGCGAATGTTTCCAGCTCTGGGCAGACGGCACAGCTGAGCTCAGCTGCTCGGAGGCTGTCCAGACATTGGGAAGAGGTTTTAGTGCTCCTCATGTGAGGCAGCCACGTGTCCTCAGGCAGCCTTCCTTGCTGGTCCGAGGAAGAACACGTTTCTGCACAGATGGAACAAACCAACCAAGCCAGAGACCCACACGGTTCACACTTTAAAGCTCCCGCTCCACTCAGGAGGAGCTTTGAAGCAGCCAGACAAGACTTGGCTAGTTTGATGGCCAGATCCTTCAAGGTAAGGAGCTGCCTTCCTTTGAAGACAGCAGAAGTTCAGGGGTGCTCCACAGATGAGCCCCAAGTGTCACATCAGTATCTGCTCTCACTCTCCTGATGGAAGAGCCCCCCCAAAGTAATATAAGCCCTAAAATGCAGGAGTGGGTGGAAAGCTCCATGGAACTGTTTGTTCACAACTTTCAGGAAGCACAAAATCCCAGCTCCTGGAGCCAAGCACAAATTCTGTGAGGATTCACACACTGCCCAAGTAGAGAGTAATTTCCCCTTCCCCCCCCACTTCTGCATGAAGCAACTGAAATGATTTATAATCCTCCTGAAATGCCTCTGGATGCTGCTTGTCTGAACCAAGGGGAGGAAATAGAGAGGGAGTATGAGGGGCACGTGTGGATGATCTCACCCCCCCTGCTCCCAGCTGCCACATCTGGCAGTCAGCAAAGCCCCAATATCTTCGAGGAACAAAAAAAAAGAACTTCTTGCACGTAACAGATGAGCTTGAGAAACCCAGAGGGTCACGGTAAGATGCTTAGCTTAGAGATTCTGAACGACTGGAAGTGAGGAACGCAATGAGAACCAACATATCTCACCTCACTTGAGCTACTCGATGGGCGAGCAGAGCCTCTTCAGACTCTCTCTGATAATTAGCAGAAAGAAACGAGCTTTTCTAGAGGGTGAACCAGAACTTAGGTTGGATGAATCCCTCCCTGGAGATGTCCCCTTCTTCAGTACGGAAGCTGAAGGGGCTCCTCAATTCCTCCTAAGTACCCACAGCAGTTAGTCTCCAGAAAGGACTAGTTACTAGTTAGTCCCTAGAAGTCTCTTAACCTCTTCCTTCAACCCTGTAGAACGATAATATTTCTAGCCAGGATGAAATGGTGTTTCCAGCCACATCCATCCCACCATGAAGCACTCGAAGGCAACGCAGAAACGTTACAAATTGGAGAAGTCAATGCAAAGGCAGCAAAGTCCTCACCTCCTCAGGTCTGCTCAACACATGCCCCTCGGGGCCGGTGATGCCCAGTTCCAGGATCCTCTGCTGCTCCTAAAGTAGAGAGAAAAAAAAAGAGGAGGAATAGAAGATTTAAAGCAACGTATATTTTTTCTTGCAGCAAAGAGAGTTGTGTGAACGAGGTACAAGTGAGATCCCAGGCATCTGTGCTGGCAAATAATCACATGGGGCTTTCCATAAGGGCCTTACAATCAGAGTCCTGTCCAATTTCCCTCGTTGAGGAGAACTAGAGCTCCCCAAACCCTTGTTGATTTGTTCACAAGAGGTCAAGGAAACCTTTTCTTTTGATTCGCTTCACGCTGGGTTCATCGCCCCTCAGCTCATTTGCCTCTCTATAACAATCCCCAAGATGTGGAAAAACTGTCTCATGAAGAAAACCATCCTGCAACTGCAGGCCAGGCTTAAAGACTCAGGACGGCTCTTTGTTGGCCAGACAATGCAGAAATCCTCTGCACCACCAGCTTTTGGATGCTGGAGACGTAATGTATGAGATGAGCTGGAGCTGAGATTAAATCCGAGTATGTTATTAACCTTCCTTCTTTGCTGCGTGAACAGACCCCAAATAGCAGCAGCCCAGCTGAAGCTACTTCGCTTCCCACTCCCCCTTGTCTTAGTTACCCCAGAACTTTTTACTGGGACACCCAGACAGAGTCCTTCACATGGAGACAAAGGCAGAGATGGTTGATATAGAATAGAATCATAGAATAATTAAGGCTGGAAAAGACCTCTGAGCTCATCAAGTCCAGCCTAGGACCTACCACCACCACTCAGCTAAACCCTGCCACTAAGTGTGGCATCCAGTCTGGCCTTAAACCCCTCCAGGGACGGTGACTCCACCACCTCCTTGGGCAGACCATTCCAGGGTTTTATCCCCCTTGCTGTGAGGAAGAGCTTCCNGCCTGCATTCTTGCTACAGCTCTGCTGTGCTTTCCAGAGCCTGGGCGACTTTCTGTTTGCGAAGAAGACTTTAAACCCCTCCCAGCGTTCTGAAGTTCATAATCCACAGAATAAACATCCCATACCTCGGCGATGATGTCACCATTCTCAGCGTGCACTTGAGCTGTCGCGCCAATATCCCGGATTACGCTCAGGACCTCGTAGATCTGGGAGACAGAAAACACATGTTACCAGACGCCCCGAGCGTACAGCCGGCTACACACCTACTAGAAAGGGTCCTCTCCAGATTCCTTCGGCGTACGGAATTTGGAGGATTGGAAAAGAGAAGGAGAGATACGAAGACGTATAAGATGTGGTTTGCTGGGTATACAGGATCCTTTTTCCTGCCTACAAGTGAATTTTCCAGTCTGTACAGTCGGATGCTACCAATGTGGCAAAGAAGCATTATTCAAAAGTCAGGGTTTGGCACATTTACCACACTGGAAGAGGAAACAACGGCACAGACCTACATCTAGAGTGGTTTTAAAGAGCTCCAAGTTGTACCTGTTTCACGCCTTCACTTACTGGTGCCTAGCATGGAAAATGATAGGACTAGATGACCTTAAAGGTCTTTTCCCAGCTAGGTAATTCAGTGATTCTGTGGAAAAAAACCCTTTAAAGTTGATTTTCAGAGAATCTGCTCTCACTGCCTGGGACAGGCGCAGCGTTTCCCCACTCCAGCAAGTGGTTCAAGAGGGCTCAGGTCGAGTAACCCTCGCCTGACGCCAGTGGCACCGTCAATGGTCTCTCATTAAAATGCTTCCACGAGTCGTTAGAGATAACTGTCATACCCCGCTGCCCTCCTACGCTGCTCCTAACACCTCCCACCAGGCATTCCTCTCCTCCCACCACTGTTAGAAATATAAACTACCCATCTCAACAACCACACGGACCCAGACGTATCCACCAGAGCAGCAAACGGGAGGGCAATTCCTTGGGAAGGTCCCAGTGATTCTAACACTAATGCCAGAAACCAAACTCTGGACCAGGAACAGTCTGAGCTTATAAACACGGAGAGGAGCGGTGCCAGAGTTCTGGAGCTATGTCTTGCCCTGCGCCTACGCAGAAAGCAAGACATTTATATAACTGTCGCTGCTTCCACACCAAAGGAGCTGGACTGAAAACCTTACACCACTCAAAATGAGAATCATAGAATTTTTAANTGCTGTTGCTTTCCCCAGCCGAGCCTTCCAGGGTTTGTTGTTGGTTGTTTTGGTCTACTCTTTAACTGAAAACATTCACCTTCAAACCAGAGCTCTGGGTGTTGGCGCAAATCTTAGGTACTGCTACACCTACAAGGTTTGATGCCAGGCGGATGCTAGTGTATTGAATTTAAATCCTGACAGCAACAGGAGCCCGGGAACATCCAGCCAGCCTTCTTACCTGCGAATCGGTCAGCTGAAAGCGATCTTTGAAAGCCATGTAAACCAAGAAGGAGTTCACACCTGGCAGAGAGAGAAGAAGAGGGATTAGCTTGGATGTCCAAATCACAGGCACAGATAAAGCTACGAAAACCTCGCTCCAGCCACGGGGACAGCTAAACCCCGCGGCTTCCTTCTTCACGTTGAAATAAGGGGAATTGTGTGGATTCGGTTCGAGACAAAAACTAAGCAAAATATAGCCCATCTGAAGCAGAGCTTGCGCCTGGCTGCCTGATCCTCCACTCCCTCCTGCGAGAGCGATGGGAAATCTGTGGCTGGCAGTGTGTCCTCCTCCACCATGCGTCCTCCTCCTCCACCACGTGTCCTCCTCCACTGTGTCCGTACTGGGCAAGACACAGAGTGCTCGTTCCTAAGCCGGCTTTTCCTCTCCTGCCTTGTGAAGCAGGAAGAGCTCGTAGCCAGCACGTGTGGGAAAGTGCTCATTAGGATGTAAAAGGTTGTTTTGTTGGGGTTTTTTTTAAACTACAAATGGGATGGAAAATGACTCTAGCCTGAGGATGAAACGTCAAGGAAATTAAAGAGGGGAAAATCCTATGAGGTCATTTTATTCAGCTCGTCTCCAGTTTTAGCAGCCAGTGCTGGGTTGTGCCTTCTGGGCCTGGTTCCTCCCTTGTTCAGCTCTGCAAATTCAATCCTCATCCCCCTGAGCCCTCCACAACAGCGACTGTCCCAAGCCTTTGCAAGAAGCCAGAATGGGCCAAGTTAACGTCAGGACCCCAAACAGCTTTATTAGGACCTAAGAGTAAAATATTTCCGTACGAAATACTCTTCCATAAGAGCAAAATATTCAGCCAGTCCTAAGAACCAGGGGAGCCGGTCCGAAAAAATAAGGAGGGGAAAAGCTTCCCAGAACTCTCTGTAACTGAACTCACCGTGATCTTTAACCAGAGCTTCCATCTCCTCCTGGACACCTTTATGCCACTCGGTGATGTCCACGTGCAGAGAGTAGTCGCAGCAGGATTTGCTGTCTGCCCATTCTCGCCACTGGTCGAATGCAGTCAGCAAACTGGTCCCTGGCTCAGGAACCACATGGTCAACTGGGAAAGACAAGGGAAGTACTGGTAAATGGCTGGTGCAGGAGTTCTCCTATAGATGTCCAAGAGAGAAGGCGTGTTTTGCAGAGACTGCTGCAAAAACAAACCATCTCCTTCCCCTTCAAATATATCCAGCAGCAACTGGGTTCACTGGCAGCTACAGGACATTCCACCAGTGCAGGAGAGTCTCAAAGGGTAACGACAGAGCCTTGGATCTGAAGGTTTAATGTTGCTCTCAGTAATTTGAATAGCATTCAAGTATTTGTTTGAACGCCCGGGATCTCCGAGATCTTCACCAGAAACAGTGAAATAAAAGAAGCAAGTCAACAACTCAGAACCTGAACTGCTGCTGAGAGGGTAGGGAAAGGCTGCGGGATTTCAGGGGTCACGAACTGGGCAGGCGCTGCTGGGGAGGAGGAGAAAGCCCTGGCTTGCTTTTCCATCAAAACACACAGACAAAGAAAGAAAAAGTTGCTTCAATTACCAGCAGAGAAACTCCAGCAGTTTATTTTTAACTTTCCTGGTGAGTATCTGGGCTGCCATCAGCTCTAAATCACAACTGGGATAAGAGACAAAGTCCTTGGGCTCTGCTCGCTCGCCGTGAAGTACAAAGCTTTGCTCGGCCCCCACGCAGACCCGTCAGCCCAGATTTACTGGGTTTGCACTGCCTTAAGAACTGGATTTACACCGGGAGCTCTGGACAACCCACCAGCTTCAGCCACCCAAGTCGGTGATGACGTCTCCAACGTTTTGAGACGTGCAAACACCGATGGAAGCCAAGATCACCCAAACCAACCGCCCTCCCTGCAAAGCTCTGCCCACCTTCCCTCCCTTCTGTAAAGGTGATAACGGGAAGATGGCAAAGCAGCAGTTAAAGTGGTGGTGGTTAACCCAAAGGCTTGTGTTTGCCCCATCACGCTGGCCTGCAAAGGGGTGACACATCAGCTGCAGCAGTGGTTATGAGGTTCAGGAGTGGTTGGTGGCCTTCACTCACAGTCTGTGAGTGAAGTGTCCTGCCCATCTCAGAAATCTATGCAGTGAGTGAAAGCTCCAATATTTGCCCGGTGCCTGGTTTCAGATCAAGGATGCCCTTTCCACCACCCTCGGGAAAAGCAACCCAAATTTAACCAGCTGCTAAACTGCCCTGCTTTTAAAGAAAACCATCTGATTTCTGTGCCGTGATCTTCTCCTCCTCCCCAGTGGTCAGAAACCTTCCACTAAAACTTCCAGGCTGAATTGTTTCCTGGCCAGTACGTAGCCCTTCGTCCCTCTGCCAAAGTTAATCTTGAGCTTAAGTAGAGTGAGTAACAAGGAGAAAAACAACATTCCCTCTGTGTTACCCACGGGACGCAGCGAAACCCCAGGTTTTCACAAATGGCCAGCGCCTTCACACTAGAACTGTCTTCCTCAGCCCAAGGACTAACTAAAAAGTAAAAAAACCTCATTTAATCTCAAAAAACCACCCATTTTATTTCTAACATAGCACAGTAAGAAATCCATCTCTACGTAAGACTGAAGAGCTCAATCTGGTGAGGTCACACCTTCAGTGTTGGGTTCAGATTGGGGCA
>WEIS01093940.1:291-11659 GCA_013389965.1 Todus mexicanus
ATGAGCTCGCATCCCTACCCAGTTCCTGTTCTCTGTTAAATAAAAGTACCAATCTGGACCAACATTACTTGATACATGATGCTCCGCTGAGCAATACAAGCTGGTTCCGTGGGCCCTGTCATGCCACCTTTTGCAGGCGTCATGTTAAGGAATAACAGGTTAATTGATTCCTGGCCATTATAGAGAATAATGGAATTTAACAATTTTTCCTAATCCCTTTCCACATTTTCATACTGCAACAGACATCATTGGAGGAGGTGACATCTAATACCAGTCCAAGTTTTGTATATATTTATTTTTCATGGGAAGAAACATATTCCAGAGGTAGGCGACATGGTCAATCAGATGAATGAAATGGACACTCTAAGAATTCTATGTCTAGTTAAACCAATTAATTTGTTGCCTTTTCTGCCCAAACTGTTGCTAGCATAACTGCTGGGGCACTAGGATGCTCACCTGCATCTCTTAATCAACACCATCACAGTAATAGGAAACTGAGGAGCAGGAAAAAAAGCTACTTCTCAACTTACCATTTGGCCAGGATGTTGTCAATGCAAATTTTCCTAAACAAAATCGATCAAATCATACTGGAAAACCAGTACTTTCATACTCTGCACGGATGCATCAAATAAATATCCATAACTGCATGTTTCCAATCTCTCTCAACTTGCCCTCAAAATCCTTTGCAGGCTAAATGACAATGTAATGGAAAAACTTTGTTATTCATTGTTCTAAACACTCCCACAGCCAAAGGCAGCAACAGTTTCATAACACATACTGCTGAAGAATGTGGAAGGGCTCCAGAAGTTAAATTAGAAATTTCTCCACAAGGATAACTAGAGTTACAGGAAAATTAGAGTTGGGAGATACTAATAAACACAGGTAGACAGAAGATTTCAGAGGCATCAGTTGTTTCCTAAAAGGGATCTTTGGCACACACTGCAGCTACTTCAGCAGCCTCTTCCACTTTTGGTCACTGCTCAAGCCTTGGGGTAACAGCTTTTCCCTGCAAACTCACTTCCAGTTAATACAATACATACACACTTACAGAATATTCTCTGCATCTCAATAGCTTTACACATGCACAATGGTTATGCCCTAAGGCTGGGTATAAATAAATTGACAGTCTGGTTTCTCACTAATTCCATCAGTGAGCTCTCCCTCAGAATACTAATAGAAATCATTTGGAGGCTCTAGAGGATAAACCAGGGAGCCGAATGAAACATTTGGTGCCTGGTGGCTGAAACCTTAATTTTAGCTTGGGCCAGCCCTGAAGGTTACTGTCCTTTCAACCCTTGTGAATGAAAATATGCAGACACATGCTGTGGAACTGGTTATTTAGACAACTAGGACAGCAGGGATTGAGCCAGGTTTTCTCATGCCCCAGAGTTCCCTAAGCAGCAGGTATAGCATGCAAAACAGATGAAGTGGAGGGGATGTGAATTTGGGCCAAAAGATTTCAAGGGGATTAAGCAAGCAGAAAAGGCTGAAGATGCAAGAAAAAAAATAGGCTAGCAGGAATTTCTAGAAAGAAAGATGAGAGGGGATAGAGTTAGAGACAGAAGATAAAAAGATGGGAGAGATAAAAGGATGAGAAAGAAGGAGGGGTTGTTGAGGTCAGTGGATGCTGATACAGAGGAATGATAACAAGAAGAAAGCTAATGGAAACCTCTATCCCCTTCTCGCCCTTGGAGAGGTGTGCCTCGCTCTGAACGTCTGTCCTCGTTACATCTGGTACTTTGGCCACATGGTGAGGAAACAAGGCCTAGTTTACTTTGAATCCCCTCACAAAACTTTTGCTGAACTCAGCTGGTGTTTTGGCTGAGCAAACTTCTTGGGTACTGAAGCAGAGAAGTGGTTATTGTTTTAATCATTCAATTAGATTATATCCCTGGTTAAAGATACATAAGTTACAAGCAACACTGTTCAAGAAATGGAATGAATGGGAAAATTAAATACCTTCTCCCTCTGATCTGCTAGAGAGAGTCCTGAACAACCTGCTCATAGGAGAACCAGGATTTAGCAAACAAAAATTGTGGCCAAGTTCTCCAACAAGAAAATGAATTCTCCAGATTTACTGCTTACATTCCTTCCACTGGGCTGACTAGCTATTCGTCTGACATTCCCACCTCCGCACCGTTCCCTCACATTTCCACAGTTGTATCCCTGACCTTTCCCTTCACTCTTCTTTCCCTCCTCAACTTCTTCTCTGCTTCTCCCTAGATGTCCTTTCTCCTTTCCTTAATCAGCTCCCATGAATGACTCCATCCACAGTCTATGGCAAGCTCATCATATGTGGGAAGAACCTAAAACATTATATTAATGATGCATTTGCCAACCTCAGACAGATACTTTGCTTGGCCACTCTATCCTACATGCTGCTTCCTCATGTTTTATATCAATTAATTTCACATTATCCAGGATGGGGACAGGGGCGGCTTTAACTTCCCACCTTCCCAAAGACTGTACATATACAGAGAGGTGCTTCCATGTCTTGTGGATGCTGTTATACCTGCTCTGCATCAATGTATGAGACTGAAGGTGGCAGAAGGTACCAGACAGCCCAGCTTTGCCAGACTGCTTCTTGAATAGTACAAGAACAGACTATAGTGTTGGTTTTGCATGTGGGCCATAATTGTGAAGGGTGGTCTTGTCGGGACAAAAGATGAACAAAAAGAGAAAGATAAATTACGGTATTTCCCTTCTACACAGACAAATCATATAGGAAGACGGTATTATTTGCAGAGTTCTTGCTTTCCAATAAAGTTGAGTAGTACATTGGTTTTCTGTCTCATTCATTACCATGTTACACGCTAAGGACCTATTTTTAGACTCTGGATGGACCTGGACTAGCATCAACAGATTAGCCCTGTCTTTGCAGACACTGAGCAATGTTTGCCTCGTCCCACAGTGTCTTTTCAAACAGAACTGATGAAGCTGAGTGAATGATATGCCAGGCCAGAACAGAGCACTTTGGATAAATTTCTCTTGTTTCACACTGAGGAAAATCAGGGGTGTCTCAGGTTCCAATCTAAGGACTGTGGATAGATTTGGGGAGGAGAAGCCTGCCTGCACCATTCGATGAACAAGAGTCTCTTGGAAGCGACACTCCAGAGGGAAAGTTTTTGACAGTGGAGCTAACAAAACCCATGGGTAATGCTATTATTATTTTTTTTTAATGACCCCCATCGCCAAACAAAAAAACAACACAGAATACACCCCCCCTTCCACCGCCATGCTAATTCCTAAAGCAAAACAAATGTTGCTCCAGGATACTTAAGCCTCCCACTTGGCAGACAGGGAACAGAACTAGGGAACTGTTCAAAGTCACATACAGATTCTGGAGCATTATGAGAAAGGAAAGCCACTACCTTAGATTGCTGACTATCAAGTGTTTTATTCAAGAAAGCATCTTTCTTCCCCATGCTCCCAGTATTGGCAACAGGTTAACTCATATCAACCCATCTAATGGTGCCTTGAAAATTCATTAGTAGTCTATCCCTGACTTTCTTTCACATACATACATTTTCCTGCTACCTGAACACTGTGGAACTTGGAACAAGTCACAGACAGGTTATAGCCTGAGGTATCTGAAGATTAAGTGTGAGGTGGGGCTCTAAGTATGTCTCAATCTGTGTCAAATGAATTAGCTCTTAAAAGCAGTCTGGGAAAGCAAGAAGCTGAAATTTAGCAAGTCCTAAATTGGCAGCCTAATCCCTGGATCACTTTTCCTCCCTGTCTACTTCCATTTAAAAGTTTGCCTGTATAAATAACTTCAATGCACAGAAAAGTCACCAAACTCTTGGCCCACCCAAGGCTTATTTTCAGCTATAAATTTAGCCAGTTTGGCCATATTTCATCACGGGTATAAAATAACTTTCTAATTCTGGCTGGTGATCACAACATGCCTTGGGACAAAAGGATTTATGATACTTGTAATTTTATTCTGGCTAATGTAAATGCACATTCTATTCCGTAAGTGTCTAACGCGCTTTAGAAAGTCTTCATAAGGTATTTGTCTTCAAAAATGCCATGCACTATGAGGATCCCCAGGTTAATCATGTGTTACATAAAGAATCAATTGTTGCATCTGAATTTCATAATACAAGGATAGGTGGTCACTTCAAACTACACAACACCTCGTCATTTTTCCGTGTTGACTTTAAAGTACTTAAAGTAGCAATACTGGGAACTTCCAAAGTAGTTTTTATCTTAAAATTCACTGTGTCATAAACTGAAAGGGAGGAAATTTTACAGCCTTTCCCTCTCACCCCAATAAAATACACGCTATTCTTCCCATTGCAGAGGTGATGAAAATATATATTGACCAAAACGACACAGCAAAGCTAGCATGCTTTCATTCCCCAGCCAAAGCAAGACCCAAGGATCATGGTACCTCTCACTTTTACACCAACGCAGAGTAGATTTAGTGAAAAGCCAACACAGCATGATCCAGACAGCGCTCTGGTTGCTCCAGCTAGGTAACACTCTTGCCCCATATTATCTCCCGTGCTCAGCTCCCACATTAGTGCATTATGGAGACTAGCAGACCAGTGAAACTATGCCTTGGCACCAATGTTACATAGAGGAGAATCCAAATGGAGTGGCAAAGATCCACACCACCGCAAAGCCTCTCCCCAACACAGAGCTCAGTGTTACTTCTGCACACTGCTGCGCTCCCTGCACTGTAATGCTTTATTCCTTCCCTTTATAACTCAATAGCTCTAGTATCTAATACTTTCCCTGCATTGAAGCTGCCTTCCAGGCCACTAAACACTTTCATGTGCTCCTTCTAGTCCCTCTTTATCACTGCTTTCTCTCTTACAAAAGAAATGACCCATAACAAACACAGTACTCCACAGGAGGTATCACCATTCTTGTCCGTAGGGATATTATAACATCTTCCAAGTCTACCTCTTTCTTCACACATGCAGGCATCTTATGCATTACTTTTTTTACTGCTGTTGCTGCACATGGCATAGACATCTTTATCAAGCTGTCTTTATAATAGCTACTTATGTTTTCCTGAATGGTTAGAGCTAATTCAGAGCCTAACCATGTGTCTGAATGCTTTAAACTATTCCTTCAAACATGCTTTACTCTGCCACTGCCTATGTTTCACCTTCCATTCTAGTATCCAGTCTTTCAATCCTCCTTCCTGCTATGTAATTTGTATCAGCTGCAAACAGTAAATCTTATTGTCTTATTGTTTTCCTTTCCTTCCAGCCATTACAATTATAAATATTGGCCAGCACCAATTCACAGAGTAGCAACTGGAGTCTAGTTACTATCAATTTCCTTCCATCCCAAGGATGCCTTATGCATCCTATCTTTTTTTTCCCCAGCCCTTTAACTAGGTTTTGACTACACAAACAGTTCTTTTGTGTCTTACTTAGTAACTCCCAAAACTTCTTGATGGTTTGTTTTTTTTTTTAAGAAAGTTTTCTTTTTATCAGCTCTGACTCATTGAGGGTGTCCAGCAATTCAATCTGCATGAGAATTAGTCTTGGCTCACCCTTCAAAGCCATGGGTGAAACTTTATATACCATTTCTCCAATCTCCATAAGTCTTTCAAAAAAAAAGAACAAAACCCCACCATATTAACAAGGCACTGTTAATACTCTCAGTCTTTGTGTTTCCTCATCGCTATATCCCAGCGCTTGTGGTTCTCTCATCCCATGGAGTAAGTTTTTAAATGTGAGGAATCATAATTAGCACCTTGTTAAACATGTTTTAGACAGTTTGCTATCTAGTTAGCTGGCTATTTTTAACGATTTCTTTTCAGTAGTTCAAATCCTCTCTTCCTTAGTTCCCTTACAATTCCTGCAGGAACAAAACCTCAGCTTCATCTGATCCTGTGAGTTATAACCTTAGCCAAATACAAAATAACACAGCAGACAGCAGCCAAGCATGGTCTTCACGTACAAACCATCCAGCGTGGTCCCACAGCATCCCGCTCTGTTCCCGTCCTGGCCGCCTACCAGCTCTGCCAATGTACTTGTAGCTCCAGGGCAGCACAAATAGCTCCAGAATGTATCCAAATCTCAGCCTACACAATCTCCTACTATTCCAGTCCTGAAGGTCCCATATTTTCTTCCAGAGTCTATTGATCATGCCTTGAAGCACATTTCTTTTTTTTTTTTTTCCCCAGATCTAACCCTGCTCTCCATAAAAATCACTCATTTCCTCTGAGATCATCTGCCAATGGCCTTAGAGCAGAGCTTCCACCTGGTGGTGGTTTTCCTGCCCAGACCACAGTACATGCCACATGCCAGCTTCCATGGTGGAATAATTATGAGCATGTGTTCAGAAAAGATTATCCTGAGACCATCTTTGTGTTGGTCTCCTTAAAAACTTACCTTAAATTGGTCCTCACATAGAGCTCCACAGATGAGAGGTAAAGACACAAGGCCATCTACAGCTCTGCACCTTCCTCTCCAATTTCGATTTTCATTACTCTAACCTTTCATGTATTGGATTGTCCATCCCCTTATGCTCATACAATTCAAGAGCTACCTGAGACTTTTTTCTAAATTATAAATGACTCCCCCCAGGCTAATTTCTTTTTTTTCATATCACAAATTCTCTTTGGTCATCTTTAGCAAACACCATCAAAGCTGCCCTCCCCACCTATCCTTCTCTATAACCTCAGGATCAGTGACAGGAAGCAACTATGAGTCTACAATTTATTGTATTAGCACTTCTGAAACAACAAAGGAGTCATTGATTTTCCAAGCCAAAGGCACATGGGAAAGCACAAAAAACCATCTGTGCCCAGCTCAGATCAGAGAGGAAAGAGACACTCCACAGGAGAGGGCTTCCCCCAGCCTGGTAACTGCTCCTTTTGAAGCCGAAGGATGGGAGTAAGAGTGTTGGCTGTTTTCTTGAAGGTGTCAGCATAATCATTCTGACACAGGACCCTTCTTGCTGCTTGTCAAATTTAACAGAAAAATGGACAATAACAGCGAAAATGTGACCGTTTCTTTTTTCTCCTCCTTTCTTTTGAATACTCTGTAATAGCCACTTAGACAACGGCTGACAACACTGAGGGTAATTCAGGCAAAAGTACTGCAGGACTCTCTTTGATGTCTGCTCTGATTTAATCTAGGGTCATGTAAAAAACATGTACTGCAATAACACCATATAAAGAGTTAAAGAATACATGAGAAAGCCAGTCAAAGGAAGCTTTAGCCAGACAGCTCAAGGGCAAGTCACTGATCATTTCATTAAGAGGCTGGGTTAGGAAGAACACCCTGTGATGAGTCCTGAGTATGTGGACTCCACATTCAGAAGCCAAACACCAGGAAAGTTCTTTCAGGTGAAACAGCTGCCATCAACTGCTGACCACGGTTTACACACCTGCAGAGTCCAACATCTCATTTTATCACCAGCCGTGTCCAGTGCTACAAAGTAAACTGACAGCCACTAAGATGGCTGATGGATATTTTTACCTTAGTTTTGGCTAGAGAAATTATTAGTAAAACAAAAACAAAAATGAAGATCAAACCTAAAGCTTCTACTTTATCATAGCAGAGATGAACGTGTGGTGATTGTCCATGAGGAACTGAGCAGCAGATATTTTAGATATTTGTACTTATTTGCCAAGGAGGAGAATCAGCTAGACCTGACAGTTGGATGCACACTTTTGTGAACCACCTACAAGCCTTCTCCCCTATATAATCCCACCAGCACAGGCTCAGTTTAACATCTCCACTCACGGTGCTTTTGGAGAGAAAAAGAAATCAGGTCTTTGAAGACTTTAACGAACAGACTGAAGAAAGGAAGACAAGATCAGAGAGACAGTGCTAGGGTGAGGGGGAGGAAGATATCTCTAGCAAGTGGAATAACTGATGTGACTCACACAAAAGCAATTTATGTTTTCCCTTGTTCTGCCATGGATGTTTCCATGTTGGCTTTTTCAGAGATGGAGACCAGTAGGAACCAAATGCATAGCAGCTGATAAATGCTTCACCTCCCAGAGCATCAGCTGAGCAGCATACAGGCCTTGTAAAAATAAACTACAAGTCTCTGAGTCTTTGAAAACCTACTGACCATTCACAGCAAAGCAGGCAAACCTTTATCAGCAGAGAAGATGCTGACTCCAGATTACAGGC
Source organism: Todus mexicanus (assembly GCA_013389965.1). Classification (NCBI taxonomy): domain Eukaryota; kingdom Metazoa; phylum Chordata; class Aves; order Coraciiformes; family Todidae; genus Todus; species Todus mexicanus. The sequence goes on from WEIS01093940.1 coordinate 8,406, forward strand.
TTTCAGGATTTCTCATCTTGCAGCTGTACCACCTGAGAAAATTTGCATAAGAACAAGCTGTCTTTTTCTTAGGGAGTTCTTTTCAACCTGCTTTTATGAATTTCTACTGAAAATTATAATCCTCTGTCTGTGACACTGCAATCATTTTCTACTACAATCAAGTGTTCTGTCCAATAGCAGGATTACTGCTTCAGTTTGGGGAAGTATACAGACTTTCAGAGGAGCAATGCAGCCAGTTTCCAAGCAAATGACTTTGGTAAAAGAGAACAAAAGAAGACAAAGATATAAAAACAACACTACATATGATTGGACCTGCCACTTCCAAGAGGTATCTGATGCTCTAAATTTCATAAAACCTGCTGTTTCCTATAGATATTTATACAGTGGAGTTGGAAAAAGCGGCAGGAGACATTTCTCTTTGCTGTGCCACCCCAACCAGGTAGCAATGGTTTAAAACTGAACATCAGACACACGTATACAGAAAATCCACTGCAGTGCACAACTCCATTATTTTAGCAGTGTCCTGTGAGAAAGAGCATCAATGCACATGGTGATGAATGTCAAACAACTGGCTTAGACCTGTACCTCTGGCAGCTGCTATGAAATCCAAAGAATATAAAAAAAATTAAAAAAGCTGTTTTTCTGCTTTTTCTACTTTTTTTTTTTTTTGCAAGAACATAATTTAGCGTGACTCTCCACAGAACAATTTGCATGGGATTACCCACAATGCACTACAGTATGGTAATGCACTTCAACCTCCGATGCCTATTAGACTAACAGTGTTAAAAATCTGTCAAAGGAAAAATAAATGATACAGGAAAATGATGATGTAAGACAGGACAGTAAACATTCTGCACTTGTGTAATCTGCTAAAATTCAGTCTAAAATTGGCCTGGGAAAGAGAACTAAAGTATTGTGCACTCAGAACAGCTTTAGGGAATGTTCCCAACTCAAGCAGAAAACAATACCTGACTGAGACATCGATGTAATCATGAAGGAATGGAAAGTACAACAAACCAGAACTAAGAGCTGAATAGGAGACAAGGAGAGATTTTCCTCATTTCTTTGATTTCCCACCGGCTAGCAACCTGGAGGGAATATTCCCTCTTGCTCATCCAAGGATGGTTTGGTTCACTGAGCTTGAACACACACATTCGGCCACTCTACCTTCTGTTTCTCTTCAAGCCCTGCTGCATCTTCTGATGCTGGTAGCAATCCCTAATAGATCTTGGACAGTCTCTGTGTTCAAAAGTGGCCTTCTCAAATCAGTGAGCCCCAGGGCTATATCAGTCACCGAATCCAAACTACTCACATTTCCTTCCTGCAGTTACAGACGGCTACTCAGCCCTTCAGAAAGCTTCACCAGAAGAACAAAGTCTCTCTAACATACCCTAGCATTGGTCTTGCACTTTCCCATAGGAAATTGCCACAAGGAAATAATATCAAATCTAACTCTCCCCTTCAGTCGATTCCACATACTATTAGTAATTCAAGTAATCAAATATCACTCAAATCCCTAATCAAGGGATAAGTCCATTTTGATATCCAATGAAGAGTCATCTAACTGGCCAGGGGTCTTCTCTGCAAAGCCCTCAGACAAGCAAGGGCAAATAAGACACAGGGCTGGTTGAGGGAAGGAGATACAGTAAGAAGTGGTATTTTCTATCTAGGCCTTTTCATTAGTTCTTGCAAAGCTAAGTCACAGAAAAAATGAACAAAACAAGGGATGAGGCCAAATTATATTTGCTGAAGAAGAGTTATAGAGATTAGTATATTAATTAATCAAGACAACNACAGCAGGTTCACTCTCAGCTTCTTGAGTATCAAACAAACATGTCCAACAAGTCTCTGAACAACACTGTCATTCTAACAAAGGATCTCCAGTCTCTGTAGGTGCAGCTGGAAGGCAGAATATGAGGNACGATGTCAGCAAGGGCCTGACCTTTATTCCTGCCCTAGTAACAGCTTTGTCCCTGGTGACTTCCTGCTTGCATGCTAAAGCCATTTAGATACATCCCTCAATTAATTGCAGAATGCCCTCTGGGAGATAGGAGAGCAGTACCGCAAGCTGCAGGCAGGGATGCTGAATCAGAGGAGGAGCGATCTAGTCAAAGGCACCTCGTCAAGGGCATTGGCAGAGCTAGGGAGAGAGCTCGCAAATTCTCTTTACCGCTCACACTTCACTTCTCACTGCTACGACCAAAATTGTTTGGAGCTATTAATCTGGAATTCTGCCACACTTAATAAAAACAAAAAAACCCTAAACAAACAAANGATAGGGATCTCCTGCTGTCCCCACACAACAGGGACAAACAAGGGTGGAATCTGGACAGGCTCAGGAAGATGACGTCAAACCACAGACTTTCAGGTAATATGAGGACTAAAAAGCCATGTGAATTCAGGAGAGAGTGGTGATGCTTCAGGATGCATCAGAATAGCTGTTATTACAGCAGACAAGAACCTGAATTCAGTTTTGCCTGCCAAGCTAAAGCCCATCCATCTTGCTCACAGGCCTCATCAGCGAGATTAAGCCCAACTTCACTGCTTTACATTGTGCACACCTCTCTGACACCTTCCTGTCCATAAGTAGCTAACGCGTATCACCATCATATTTGAATTTGGTCAGAAAGCTTTCTGGTAGAAATAAACCTTTCAGCTTTAGGTGCCAAATTAATTTTTGTTAAAGCCGACAGGGTTACCTCATGTTAGAAGCCAGCTACAAAAATAGATTTCTTTTCCTCTTCCCCAGCTATTGTTGGCAAACATTAGTTCTAGCGAGAGAAGCTATTTCTGGACTTTTATTGGCAAGTTCTATGTTCAGAGACTAAAGGAAGGAACTGGCTGACAGTGGAAAAAAATGTTACAGATGACTTTCAAGAAATGCAGTTTAAGCCAAGCTTTTATGCACATTTCTCTGAAAAAACCCAACTCAAACCAAACCAAACCACAAAAACCCCTGAAGTCTTCATTAACTGCTGCTAGTAGAGGTCATATGTGTGAGGATTAGTGAGAGAAAAAGGCACATGTAGAATACTATTGTCTGTCTCAGACTAACAACTTCACGGTCACTGCCATAGATGCTCTCTTATTTCATTCATGTCTCTTCTTTTGCAGAGGAAAATCCCCTGCTTCTTAGTACAAACTGCTAAACATGACTGAGGTGGAGTTTCTAGCAGATTTTTGTACATGGTATTATCTCTTGCATGGGTTGATGTTCACTTACCAGACAAGCTCACACATGTGAATTCACACAC